>CM069456.1:30623973-30841516 GCA_035610835.1 Ophiura sarsii
CATTGGCCCAAGCTTGGCCCAATATTGCGTGGCACTCGCCAATATTGGGCGATCTTGGAGAAATGTTTGGTAAGAAACAAATTCTTCTTTATATTGCTTTATTTCCCCAAAAGAGGAAGTGAGCGGATCCCGGGACAACCCGTGGCCAGGGACTATTTTTGGCAAAGGGCAAGTCCAGATGGGCCAGGACAAAGGAACAACTCTTCAAGGGACAGGACCAGGCACAACATTGTAGCCAAAAGGCCGGGAAGCGATAACTTTTAACAGCGGCCGCAAGTTTTAGACCACGTCAGAATTCGTATATCAAATCAATGGTGTCATTTTCCGTCCCTGGTATATTGTGCCCATTATTGGTCCAATATTGGTTGCCAAACATGATGCCAATTGAAGAGCGCCAATGTAAAACCAATATTAGTCCAATATTGGTGACCAAGAGAGTGCGATGCCAATATTGGTCAACAATATAATGCCAATGCCAATATTGCCAATGTTGGGCCAATATAGGATGTAGGCCTATGTTGTCTGGGTTACGACTTTGGAATTGATAGGCCTAGCTTACTGTAAAATCGCTTTTCTCACAAAATGTAAAGTTTCAACGCGGCCATTAGTTTTACCATACAAAACCAGTGGCGTAGCTATACCGGGGGGATGGGGAAAAAATGCCCTTGTGCCCCCCCACCCCCCCCCCCGCTCCTCTCAAGTTTTCTGAGCTGACTGGAGAAAAGAATCATTGGGCACCCTTTTACGAAAATGTCTGATCTTGCCCGCCCCCCCCCCCCCCTCCCCCCCCCACCCCCGAAAAAAATCCTAGCTATACTGCCACTGTACAAAACAGATATGTTTCAGAAACCTTTTTGCAACTTTTTCAAAGTTTATCTCAGGAATCATTGAATCAATACTATTAGCAGATTAGTATTATAGGCACGTGTACTTATTTTAATGCAATCCTGTTGATCCATGTTGATTTCAAATATGGTAATGAAATTCATTAATTTTAATATTTTTGAAACACTCTGTGAAATTTTGGGATGTCGTCTGCAGACGTAGACGCCTGCCGCCTGCCGCGTGGAAAGTGTTAATGTTACTTAAATATTATTTTGATATTCATTCCAGGATTCTTACATCACTGCGGGTCTTCATTATCATCAGGCATTTGATTTGAAACTTATCACTGAAAACAATCAGTTGTGCAACAAACTCAGGGTCAATCGATATGGTGATATAAATGATACCAAACCTAAACCTAAACCTAAATAGTGCAGTATACGCCTGCTTTATGACCAAATTCAGACAGGTTTATAGTATTACCAACTAAAAATAGGGATAACTAGTATAAAGTACGGAAGGATGATCCAGAAGGTCTAGACATAATATTTCACAGCAAATAAAGACGAGGAAAAGTCCCATCAATACCAATCTGTAAACAATGGCGGTACATGGGTGGGGAGGGGTAAATCGGAAAGGGGTAGCCTATAAGGATCATCAATTGCACTTCATGCCCCCCTCCCCTGGTCATAACAGCTTTTCCATTTTTAAACAGCATTTTTTAAAGTGTAAATGTATGTGAAAAGTCAACTTTGAGGAACTACCGTAGTTCAGACTAATCCAAAAAAGTGAAGTCATTCCAAGTGAATTGTCTGACTTTTTGTGATTTAAATAAATATCAGGGGTCAAATTGGAGTTGATTTATGGTGGTAAACATACAATCTCCTCAGTCGCTTACATAAATCCACAGGTCCATTTTAATTTCCTATCGGAGGCCGGGGGGGGGGGGGGGATGTCCTGGATGCGATGTATACTCTGTGCCAACACATGCCTAGGCCTATATGGCGGGCAGTGACTTTAAAAAAAGTTGAGCCAACCGGCCTATAAAAATATGAATAGATAATATGAAATAAAACATTAACAAATATTTAAAACAATGAAAATCCGACATTTTAACCCGTCAGCCTCTGTACTATAATAATTTCACTCCTCTTTTCCCTTTTAAATTTGCTCAAAGACCACCATCTTTTGACACACCCTGATTTTAAAAGATTCAAGTAAGGGCAGCCGAAGAATGAGCTATGGTTTGGTATGGTTTCCAGTTTTCAATACGATTTATTCCGTTAAGATATAGTACCGGGTTCCAAAGTGTCGGCATTCAATTATTTCCTTTCATCCTTCCGCGGCCCTTACCGAGGTTCATTTTAAAATCCATCCGATAGCTATTCCAAGCTCGTCACCCTAGATATGTTGTGATTTTTGAACCAGCAGGGTTTGCTGAATTTTGTATCCGTATATAATTCTGTACTAAATTCAGGTTTGTATTTCATATCTACAAACTAAATAATAATCTCATAGTAATGGGTCGTATATTGGTACAATTTGTTGCCATTTGTAGTGGGGCTCGTTGTCTTGCCGAAACTCATTTACGTTTTACTGATTTAGATTAAAAAATTTAAGAATATTAAGCTTATTTAAATCTACCCTTGAATTGAAACACTATAATAACTTATTAAAATAAGTTATAATACTAGCGTTAGGCCTATTTCACTTCAAGGGTATATTTACAATTGTCCTCAGCAGCAGTAGCGTAACTAGGCCCTAGCTAGGGTCTTCAATAATTTGGGGGGGGGGGGGGTGGTGGTGGGGGGGGGGGGAATGTGGGGGTCATCAGGGGGGGGGGCATATCTGACTACTTTTTTAGAGTTTGTCATTTAATTTTTTTTTGGGGGGGGGGGGGGCGGGGGAACCCTCTGGTTACGCCACTGGTCCTCAGCCTCCCTCAGTTATACGGGACGTCTAGCAAGATATAGACACTTTTTTCTTGTCTTATGTTTTATAGTGCAGCTCTGAAGAATTTGAGTAAAAGTAGTGCAATATTGTATAAACAGATCAAGAATATAGGTCCTTCACAAGAAATATTATTTGCCAATAATGGTGTATGGGAAAGAGCCTAGAGGGCGATCCTGCACTTTAGTTTTATAATAGGGGGATAAAACTATTTATACTTTATTTATATAAACTCCACATGGAGTCATCCGGTCAGGGTATTTGATGGAATAAACCATATAGCCTGCTTCATGAATTGACTGTATAGGCCTACCGTCAATAGTCAAATTCATGAAGTTTTTTATTACAATTTATTCGGTCAAATAATTTATTCCCTAAAGCGATTGCCAGAAAGAGTTCCAGGTATCCTGGATTTTAGAGCTTTAAATTTAGATTTTAATATCAATAATGATAATAATAAATTAAATACTTATAGAGCGCCCCACAACAAGTTCTCAAATCGCTATACAAAGAGAAAAGAATAATGTAGGCCTATGTATTGTATGCTATCAACAGAACATAAAACTAGGCCACACCAGAAAATCTATGCCTGCTCTAGCCTACCCATGTAGATCTAAGTCTTGAAGCCCACTAACTACCAACCATGCTAAGGCTAATGAAATATGATTCCCAGTTTCCCGTTTCCCTACCGACCCAAACTTTTCAGTTTTACCAAAACTTTCATTATTTTGTGCAAAATTACATTTTCTGACAAACTTGAATAAAATTCAAAACTTTTAGTGGCTCAAAATACCAGGCATACCTTCCTGTTTATTTAAAGGGATTTTTATGGCAGTGGTGTCATGGTATATGGTTAATAATGAAATTGTTTGCATTACCTACTCAGATTTCAGATGTAATTGATGTTGCAATATTTCAGACAGATTTGTTGACATTTTCAATAACACATCTACAAATGCTTCCTTAATTGTTTTTCAAAGTGTTAAAGTGTTAATTAAGGTGTAATATATACAAATCAATAGGTAGTTAGTAGTTAACACCCCTTTCAGATGCAATAATGAAATTGAGTGAAATAATGAATAATGAATAATGAAATAGACACCTACCCACTCTTTTAAAAATATGAAACGGGAAACTGGGAATCGTATTTCATTAGCCTAATGAAAAGACGACCTCTATAAAAGTCTGCCCAATTGGGTGCCAAATGACCCATCATGTAAAGCCCTTGCAATATGATGTATGACTTATCCCCATTAGGAACTCAAATAAAAATCAGCCCAAATGGTCGCTAAATGACCAAACATGTGAATGCCCTCAATAAGATTAAATTTGATTTTAGGCGACGGAAAAAATAAATCCTGTTGTACGGGCGAACGGACCTGTCACCAGATCTTCATCTGCATAAAAAACAGCAAAATCTCTCTTCACTTACCTTACAGCTATTGCCAATTGTGTCAAGTAGGGTCGGTCGGTCGGTCGGGTTTTTAATTTTTTAATTTTCTTACTTAAAAAGTTAATATGTCACCAAAATTTGCCCAAATCGGGAATTTTTAAAAAAAATGACAGATTTCTAATTTTACATGATTTGAGAAAAAATATTCTAAAAAATTCTAACACAAATTTTCTTGAAAAATGCAAAAAGTGGGTCGGTCGGGCCCGTAAAACAGGGTTTTCTTTTTTCCTCGCCTTATAGGAGCTAAAATAAAAATCTAAATGACCAACCATAAAGCCCTTGCAATCAACTTTTGGTTTCTTTGATTTAATAGGTTGAATACAACCTAATTACCGTACTGGTCCGAGTATAGTCCCACTGGTTATTTACTTGAGAAAAAATGAAGAAAAATAAATAAATCGGAATTGGGAGGTGGGATTATACTCGGATGTATTTTGGTGAAAAAAACGTCCCCAGGTTCTAAAACGTACCAATATGTGACCAATATATGTAGATTTTATGTGAAATGTTGTCGAATTAAAAACGATGTTTTATGAATTGTTTTCCCAAGTCCTTTTGGATGTTTTAATTTCCCGTTTTGGCGATGCCATTCAACGATGTTGCATTTTTCCTCAAACTGTCCAAGCCTTTTGTTTCCATGGCATTTTCCAGGATTAAATATCGCCTGATTGAACAGTTTGTTTCTGCAAAAGTTCATGTTTACAAATCGATCGTAAAATTGAGGGCTGATCGCGGCTACAAGCTGACCCTAAACATTTGTTTCCATGGCATTTTCCAGGATTAAATATCGCCTGATTGAACAGTTTGTTTCTGCAAAAGTTCATGTTTACAAATCGATCGTAAAATTGAGGGCTGATCGCGGCTACAAGCTGACCCTAAACATATGGTAGGCTTGGGCGTTCACAATACCGCCGGTAGTAAAGTCAATAAAGAATGATAAGGGCAAGATTTTAACATGTTGATCCGATGAAATGTATAATATTTTACACAATTGCATGCTGATCATATCTGCAACTTTGCTTAATTACCACCTCATTTGACAAGCTTCCCTTCAACATTTGGCATGGGATTATACAAAACTTTATTTAGAATTTCCGAATTGGGCAAAAAAAACAGGGGGTGGGATTATAATCGAACATGGGATTATACTCGGACCAGTACGGTAAACAAACCAAAAACCACATAAGCCAAGAACCGCACTCAGAACGTTCAATACTGAACTTCAAGTTAGTGCTATTTTGCTATAATATTGTTACATATTTTCTGGACAAAATCACATTGAAATATTTCAGCAAGTTCTGAAATGACGTACCATTTATATTTTGGTCCCTGGGGCCCTTCATGTTCAACCTCTGGGGCTGATACTACCAAAAGGCTCATATATAGGGACCATGGAGAATCACTCAGACATAAATATACGCCCTCTGGCGACTAGAGACTGTATTATGAACCGTCTCCGAACCGTCCTTCAGGAGGAGAAGGAGACGGAGAAGGAGAAGTCTAAAGCAAATATGCGCAATATCTCTGCCGATTTTCACCCAAGCATAGATAATTCATGAAGTATGGTTTATTCCATCATCTGAATTTATAGAGCCCTAAAACTAAGGAATGCAGAGTTCCATATAATAATGTCTGTGCAGCATGTGCTAAAATTGTGTTTTAATTACATGGTCATCAGGGATAGCACTGGATCAAAAATGTGAGAGGTCCCATGAAATGTTTCAGGACCCCGTAGGACTTCAAAAAAACAAATTTAAGGGGTCCCCCAAGAAATTGAGGAGTCCTGAAGTTTGGGTATTTGAAAATTTTACTTATTTACGGACAGTTTTAATGAATTTATATTGTGAGCAAAGGATGGATATGTAATTTACAGAATTTCTTAAGGTTTCCATTTCCATACATCGTCAAATTTAAGGGGTCCCTTCAATTTTGATCGGGACCCGCAAGTCTTTCCAATTTGAAACCTAACACGTCAAACAAGAAAGTGAGAGGTCCAGGGCGCGCAGACGCGTTAGAATGCAACCCCTGATGGTCATTCTCATGACTCAGATGCGCAGTATAGTTGTATCCTTCTTATCGATTTTTTCCATTGATCATTCATGTCAATTTGGTCCCATAATTCTGTTCATATAGTTTCAGGTCAAGATTGTGGTGATGGCTGGGAGAGATATGGAGACAAATGTTACCAAGCTAAGACAGGATCTTATACATGGTCAGGGGCAAGGAAGTACTGTCAGAAGGAATCAGGAGATCTGGCTATCATCTCAACACAGGATCTCAATGTAAGTACAGGATCTTATACATGGTCAGGGGCCAGAAAGTATTGTCAGAAGGAATCAGGGGATCTGGCTATCATCTCAACACAGGATCTCAATGTAAGTACAGGATCTTATACATGGTCAGGGGCCAGAAAGTATTGTCAGAAGGAATCAGGGGATCTGGCTATCATCTCAACACAGGATCTCAATGTAAGTACAGGATCGTATACATGGTCAGGGGCCAGAAAGTACTGTCAGAAGGAATCAGGGGATCTGGCTATCATCTCAACACAGGATCTCAATGTAAGTACAGGATCTTATACATGGTCAGGGGCCAGAAAGTACTGTCAGAAGGAATCAGGGGATCTGGCTATCATCTCAACACAGGATCTCAATAATGTAAGTACAGGATCTTATACATGGTCAGGGGCCAGAAAGTACTGTCAGAAGGAATCGGGAGATCTTGCTATCATCTCAACACAGGATCTAAATGTAAGTTATTTACATGTACTTAAAATTTGTGGTGTGTGATATTGCACACCATGATTGCTGTATTTTGAAAAGGTCTCAGATATTGACTACCGTACCCACATCGATGGTGATATAAATCTGAAAATTTGAACTAGTGACAAATGTTCTACAGACCTGACCGTTTCTTTTTCAAATTTGAGGATTTTTTAAAACAATATTTTGAAAAAATTGTGAAATATTTATAAAAATATTTGTTAATTTTAAAACATTTTGGATTTTTAAGCAAAACTTTGATTTTGTATAACAATTCACCAACATTTTCATGAATATTTTGACGCCCACCCCAACAAAAGAAAAAACCTGTCCAACTGACTGATCCATTCTGAGAGGTCCGTTTGCTCCGTTGCCCGTAGAACACGGTGGGTTTTTTTGTTACCTAATGCTACGTTTTATAAATGATGGTGTGGAAATATCAACAGTGACTATACAACTGGACTTAACAAATTTGCATAGCCAGAGGCAATGGGTGGGGACAGGGCATTTACCCCGCCCCCAATAGTGCAATTTGTCAGTAAAGTTGGTGGCATCAGCAGTGATGAGTAGCATGATCGCAGGAAAAAATTGTGCTGGTATTTCTCCACAACTCAACCCCATGTGCAGTGTCCTATTTGTGTTGCCATGACTTGATCTACATCTACATCAATACTCGGCAGAATCCATAAGTCAGGATATTAACGCCAAGGCCCCAGTTTCCTTGGGACAATGTGTGTACAGCCACAGACCCGGATGATCCCCTACTCTTTACGAAGGAATCTGTGACCTTTTAACATGCTCGGAATTTTGCTCTTCCGATACACGGGATCACCATTTCTACGTGACTTCCGAACCACGAGGCAATTGAGACTAAGTACCTTGCCCAAGGATACAAACATGTTGGATTTAGCAGGGCTCGAACTCACAACCTTTGTATTGTGAGACCTGCATCCTATCCACTAGACCACACATGCTACAGTACAGTCTTTGTAATAACTATTTGAGTTATTTGAGGGATTGGGATAAACCACAAGATTATAACAAACGAAAGCTGAGTTCAAGCCCAGAAGTGTTAGGCCTTTGTCATGATGTCTTAGCTCTCCCTACTCATGAATCGTTGACTTTTTTATAAAAGAAAAGTGAAGACATAACTTTATGCCCCTGAATTTCATACTTTAAAAAATATGAAATTGTGATTAAATCTTTCTCTCATTGTGATTTAGAATTTCATAGTGACATGGATGGCAGGTGTTAGTAATTCCTATTGGATAGGATTGCATGACGTCTCAACAGAGGGGAACTTTGTGTGGCTTGACGGCAGATCTACTTCCTATTATGGATATGAGTAAGTATAGGAATGGATCTCAGGGATTCTGAGGGATTCTTAAAGGTGGAGGAGGGCACAGTCTAGTTATTCTCCTTTTGGAGAGCTCATGTGACTACATACATACATACAAATTTCAAAGTTTAGACCTACCGAGAAAGGGAGTTTTATGCCAATAAGACAATCGTCAGATGACAAGATGGTATTATGACTGAATCGCTCACAAGGATCTAGAAAAGTATGAATATACTTTCAAAGGTGTTAAGCTACTTGACTCAATCCCAGGATCAGTCTAAAGGCTTCGAGATAGCCAAAAAGTGCTCAACTAATAAAAGACCAGGAGCATAATAATTAACATAAATTCATGAATATACATGTACACCCCTACATACATTAGGCAGTGTACATGCCTCCCTGATGTTTTTTGGGAGGCTGTTCCACAGTAAGGGTGCAGAAACATAGAACAATTTATCCCTTATACGATTTTCCCCCATATGAGCAGTGAGAAGAGAGGAATCCGAAGATACAGTCTTCATCAGCTTCCCTTCCCGAATCCCGAGAGTTTGAGAGTCTGGTTTAGAGTACTTCTCGTTAATAAATTCACTAAAACACTGTCATCAAATTAAAAGGGGTCTTACTCAATCCACAGTATATGTTGATTTGGGGCGCATACATACTAGGCCAAAAAAGAAAATGTGTTGTGTTGCCCTCAAGTGCCAAAAATCTTGAAGTTGGGTCGGTCGGTCGATTTTCCCTTCTTTTTTTTGCTGACAAATATTACAGACAGACCGTGGTCAAAAAGTGGTAAATGTCAATTTTCTAGAGTGATATTAGTTTTAAAAGCAATCATTTCAAGCAAACTTATTCCTTTCAAGTAGAAAATAGTAATATGTTGACAAATTGGGTAAAATTTCAATCTGAACCCCCCCCCCCCCCCAAAAAAAAGAAAAAGAAATTGCGACTCTGATTGTTGAGAATTTAGGGTAGGTCTCTGAGGGCAACACACACATAAACAAAATTGGCCCTATTGATTGTGCTATGTAACGCGACCTGTTATTTACATATGTGCAGTACAGGACTTTCGTATCAAACCAGAATTAATAGTATCTCTGATTATAAACAGTTTACTACATTTGTATTTCACAGATGCAAAAGTGTTTAATTTTAACATGAAAACATATCGTCAGCCTGCTTCGATAATTGCCTAACTCATTTTCAGCGAAATTTAGTTTTTTGCATAAATCATGACTTCATTACATTTTGCACATGCTGTTATAATACCTAAGTCATTGACCAATCGAAAGTGTTGATAAATGCACAATTGCAATTCTGCCTAAGTCAGCATTGTGTGTTAGGCAGATTGTACTAATGATGAAAATTGTTTAAAATATCCCCCTCCCACTAATATTTTACCTACCACTTTGATTTTTTTTTTCTCCATGTTTTGTATCCGCTCAGAAATTGGGTTAGCGGTGAACCAGACAACGTTGGGGGCGCTGAAGACTGCGTCTCATTAACACCCGACAGCGGTCTCTGGTCGGACAACGATTGCTCAATACAGAAACGTTTTTTCTGTGAAAGAGCCATAGGTACAATTGATTTGCAAATTTTAACCTAAACCAACCAAAAAATAATAATAATTAAAAAAAAAAACCCAGATAAAATGAGTACTTTGAACCAGTTTAAAGTCAGGTTGTTACAGCTACCTACCAGGTTATGGTATAAACCACTCTCAAAATTGCACCCAACAATAATAAAATACAAATAATTGTATTGCAATTTAAAGTCTGGTGCAATATTGTGATACAAGTTTTTGTAATTTATGTTGCCGTCAAATACAAATTGTACCCCATAGAATGATTGCTCCTCAACTTGATGAAAGTGTCATACAATTTTGCATCTAAAACTAAAAGGGAACTAAACAATTGAAGGGTTGAGTCTATAATTTGAACTTAACACTTCCCACGCGGTAGGCGTTTGCAGACGACATTCCAAAATGTCACAAAATGTTTTAAAAATTTCAAATTTATTAAATTTCATTACCATATTTGGTATTATCATGAGAAATGCATTGAAATAGGTACAAACATGTCTAGTATTGGTTCAGTAATCCTTCAGATAGACCTTGACATTTGAGAAAGGTTTCTGAAAAATCTGTTTTGTATTTGGTAAAACCAACTGCCGCGTGGAAAGTGTTAAAGTAACACAATCTAACAAATGGCAGGCATTGCCGATATGGCCTTGTGGCTCTAAGATGGATGAAAAAACCATGCTCTACAGATTAAAGGAATTCTCAGGTAGAGTTGGTTGGTGGAGTATAAATTTTGAAACATTTTTCAAAAAAATAAGTTTAACAGTTTTAAAAATTACAAAATTTGGCAAATTTGGCAGAAATGTGTCAACATTTTCAAAATTCTTCAGAACCGTAACAAATTAAAACAGATATGGACGGATTTGGGCCTATAGAACATTTGTTTACCTTTGAGCGTAAACCCTCAAAATGGATATTCTTCTTTCAGGGGTATCAGCTGAGTCGTGCAACATCTACGCTGGCTGGCGTTCATTCAACAACAAGTGCTATTTCTACAGAGACAACACAGCCTCGTTTGCAAATTCGGAGCTCTACTGTATCAACATCGGCGGCCACCTTGTATCCATCGATAGCCAGGAAGAAAGCGATTTTATTGCAGACTATATGATCACTTTTCCCAACACACATTGGCTGGGTTTTACTGATAAGGTATGCAATGGGTTTTTGTAATGTGATTTTCATTTACAAATGCTGTTTAACCAGGGGTGATGGGGGGGGGGGGGGGGTACAGTCTTGTGTATAAATGTAGATAACATTTGTGTGACTATATGCTCATGATTCATTACATACATTGGCTTAGTTTTACTGATAAGGTATGGAACAATTATATATGCCATGTGTTTTTCGATGTGGTTTGAAGTTTCATATGCTGTTTAACCGAGGAGGGGGGGGGGCAGACTTAGGTATAAAGGTAGGTTACTAGGTAACATTTGTGTAGAAAGACATTGAAATATTGCACTCGAGGGGGGGGGGGAGGGCAAACTTATGTATAAAGGTAGGTAACTAGGTAACATTTGTGTAGAAAGACATTTAAATATTGCACTTAGAACAGAATTTAAGCATCTATGCAAC
The DNA here is from genome assembly GCA_035610835.1 of Ophiura sarsii. Classification (NCBI taxonomy): domain Eukaryota; kingdom Metazoa; phylum Echinodermata; class Ophiuroidea; order Amphilepidida; family Ophiuridae; genus Ophiura; species Ophiura sarsii. The sequence goes on from CM069456.1 coordinate 30,635,451, forward strand.
ATTTTTATTGCGTTTTAGATCAACTGGTTAATACATGTTGGTCACTTTAAATTAAACACTTTGGCATTAATAATGAGTGGTGTGCATCCCTTTCATTCTCTGAAGTTGCAGAATTTGTTTACTCATAGAAAGTCTTGTACTCCGGATCTAAAGAATTGGTACACATACTGACAAGGGTTTTTATGTGACTTTGTCTTGGTCAAGGTAGCAAGTGTCATAATATAATTTGTCACCTTAAAAGGAATCCTCTTTAGGGTTTTAAAAAGTTAAGTCAACATTACATGAATGTTTCATTCTACAAAAATAAAACTATGAATAGATCATAGGTGGTGCAAGTGGGGGTCGCTGGGGTCAAGTCTCCCTCCAAATATTACAGGTGACGTGGACGTCCACCTGACAACATAACAGGACATGATTTTAACACTTTCCACACGGCAGGCAGTTTTGCAGACGGCATTCCAAAAAATTCACAAAATGTTTCAAAAATGTCAACATTATTAAATTACATTACCATATTTGGAATCACCATGAGAAATGCATTGAAATAAGTACAAACATGCCTAGTTTTGGGTAAGGAATCATTGAGATAGACTTTGAAAATTGTGAAAGGTTCCTGGAAATCTGTTTTGTGTATGGTAGAAATAATAGCCGCATGGAAAGTATTAACATCCACTGGAACATTTTGGTGTTAAAATTGCCCATTTTTGTGCGTGCTTCGTTAGTTTATTTCTCTGTAAAGATGGCTTCAGGAATATTTTCTGAACTATTTTATAAAACAAAATTTAGGCTCATGCCTCCTAGAATTGTATGCTCCACCGCCATTGGAATAGATTCACAAGATATTATTTTCACCAATGTCCAACAACCTTTGAGGGGACCGGTCACGTTTGTGAATAACCAGACACATATTTTCTTTATCCAGGATGCTGATGTTGCGGGGTCATTCACATGGACTGACGGAACACTAGCAACAAGCTTTATCAATTGGTTACCAGGGCAACCAGACTTGACGTAAGATATTTGTAATCTTCAAATTCTCATATGAGGCGACAAAATCAAGGCTCAAGATAAGCGGGCGCTGGGCGATTTTTACCCCTCGGTCTTCCTGCAACAGCGCCCGGTAATGCTGAAAAATAAACAACCGAGCGCTGATATTTTGTCCAAACCAGCGCCCGTTGACAATCAGGAAGCTTGCCTAAGACATCGAATTTCGATTTGATAAAAAGTTAGCTCCCGGTAGACTGAAAATAGCTCCTGGTTTTCAATAAATCCCATGATCCGGGCGCTACTTTTGAAAAAAGGTAGCTCCCGGTAAAAAAACCTGTTATCTTGAGCTTTGGACAAAATATAAACAAATTAAAAATTGTTGAAAATGCACAATATTTTCGCGAAAACTTTCAAACAAAACCACCCCCAAGAAATGTCTGATCCATTTTGTCACCTTATGATCATTTGTTTCACAATTAAGTTTGAAAAAGGCAAGAATAGAAATAAATGTTTAGGTTGCTATGAATACCTCAGTATCTCTCTGTGGCTGCTAACTTTAAGAATGGTAAAACAAAAACAAGTTCCCCTTTAGATTATGTCTGATATTTTTAAAATGAGTGACTCCATCGCAATGATTTTTGGCACACATAATGTACATAGTGTACTCGTTCAAGCATTGCAGCACCTGCGTAGTTATAGCCCCGTTCTAGTGTTGCTGTGAACACGTACATTATGTGTGCCAAAAACCGTTTCGATGGAGTAACTTATTTTAAAAATATCAGGCATAATCTAAAGTGGAACTTATTTTTCTTGAACTGTGTAGTAACTGATTACAAACTTGGATAATTTTGTCAAATTAAGTTTTAAAATGAAGTCGAGTCAAACTATTCATATCCGTTTCCTTGGCAATTTAGTATTTCTTTGGATATACGGCTTCACGTTTTTGGTGGCACACCCCTACTAAAATTAAACTTCAGCCCCCCCCCCTATCACTTAATTTATCTTGGCCATGATAGTGAAGAGGGACCGGGGTTTGAGATCATGTATTTTTAAGGTCATTTAATTGCATTCACCACAGTTTGTCTGAGTCTATATATTATTTATAAATTTATCTTCTTGTAGAAACTATGCTAGCGGCGGTAACTGTGCAAGGATCACAGCAGCCGATTCTCCTGAATGGACCACGCAATCCTGTACCGGGACTACTAGGAGATACATATGTGAAGCACCGGCAGGTAAAGGACCATTGTCATCGGACATCCGGACATTTAAAATTTTAAAAAATTACTAAATGTCTGAGCAAAATTTTGATATTTTCAAAATCAAACAAATGTAATTGATCCATGTGGTAACCGTGCAAGAATCAAAAAGGCCAACTAGATATAGTTCTGGTCTAAGACCAGGGCACCTTGATTTTTTTTATGAGAAAATGATCCTGAGTGACCGCTTCTTGACCTTTGACCTGGTTATGCTTATTGAGTTTTTTTCTTGCCTTATCGAACCAAACATTGATCAGCCAATTCCTCTGATACAAGAAGCATTTTAAGTGATATGGTAAGAAAATCAACATTTTGACCCCTAGTGACCCCAAATATTTTTTGATTTAAAAAAAACAAACTATCATATATGCATACAGTCATTAGAAATATGTTGACCAATTTTGACGATCCTAGGTCATTTCACTAAATTGCAAGGGCGATTTAAGTAAAATTTACATTTTGACCCCTAGTGAACCCCTGTGACCTTTGACCCCAAACTGTGGGATGCTTGTATGAAGGTCTGGTAGGGGGTCCTACTGACCAAATCTGGTGATTGTAGCATGTAAACTGTAGGAGAAGAAGCATTTTATAGATGGGTCTTCAAGAAAGTTCAATGACCTCTACTGGCCTGTTCCTGACCTTTGACCCCCAAATCACGATTGACTTTTTTCTTGCCTCATCAAATCAGAAAGGATGAAACAAGTCCGGTCCCAATCGGAGCATATCTCACATTTTACCACTGTATAGGTCAATGACCCCTAGTGACCCCGCATGACACGTCAATTTTAATTGCTTAAATCGCTGTATGTGCATGATCCAAGGAATCTTTTGACCAATTTTGACATCTCAGCCATTTCCTCTGAGACAAGAAGCATTTTAAGTGATAAAGTAAGAAAATCAAAATTTTGACCCCAAATGACCCCAAATATTTGTTGATTGTGAAAAAACGAACTATTATATGTGTGTACGGTTATAAGGAATATGTTGACCAATTTTGACGATCCTAGGTCATTCCACTAAACTGCAAGGGAAATCACGTTTTGGCCCCTAGTGACCCCCCCCCCCTGTGACCTTTGACCCAAAACTGTGAATAACTTTTCTTATGAAAATCAGGTAGGGGTCCTACTGACCAAGTCTGGTGAATGTAGCATGTAAACTGTAGGAGAAGAAGCATTTTAAAGAAAATCACGTTTGGACCCCATAGTGACCCCTGTGTGACCTTTGACCCCAAACTGTGAAGACCCTATATGATATATGAAGATCAGGTAGGGGTCCTACTGACCAAGTCTGGTGAATGTAGCATGTAAACCGTAGGAGAAGAAGCATTTTGTAGATTTTGTATATTGGTTTGCCAGAAAGAAGAAAGAAACAATACAGATACAGTACCTGGATTTGCAAAAATCAAGGTAATTATCCATAATGGATTATGCAATCCTGTACCTGGAGGGGAGGATGATACACTATATATGTGAAGCACCTTGCAGCAGATGAGGGACCATTGTACCTTTTGAGAACAGAAATGTCTACATTTTTTTTTTTAATATTTTTTAATTTGTGAAAGATTTATGAGTTTTGTGGAATAATTTTGTTTTGTTGATTTAAGTTTTTTTAATTCCTCTTTTTTTGAAAATGTTCAAACATTGCATAATGTTTAAACAATGTTGATAGTTTTTTTGAACATTTTTGAAAATTATTGAAAATTGTTGAAAACCATTAATATTGTATTGGTTGAATTAAAAAAGCACCTCTTGATCTTTGCAGCCAATTCTATATAGCTTATGGCTTTACTGGGTATAATCAATGCTGTTGTCTGATTGGTTGACTGAGATGTACTCTTCTGACTTTTTATTGATTCCTGTCATTTCAGCCTTTTTTGTGAAAAATGTTGAGACAATTTTGACAGTGTATTGAACTGGTTGAAAAGATTTTTTTTCAAATATTTACACAATAAATGACATAAAATGAAGTCAATTTGTGACCGTATCCGCCTACTTACAAATTTCAACAATTTTTAAACTATTTTTTAAAAAATCTTAGGGACTTTTAAAAAATAAATCCTAATAATTTTATTTCTTTAATTGTATCCCTAGGAACCTGTCCCGATGGTTGGCGCATATTCCAGGGCAACTGCTATCAGTTTAATCTTAACAATCCTAAGACATGGACGGATGCCAGGCATTATTGCGAGGCACAGAGTGCTTACCTTACCTCCATCACTACGTGAGTAATTATTCTGTTAGGCTATATTAAAAAAAATCATTTGTCTCAAAGCTCCCGCGCGCGTTAGTTAGTTAATTGGTGCGCGTTAGAAAAAATAATAATAATTTTTTAATTTTTAATTTTTTAAAAAATCAAAAAAAATATCTCAAAGTTTCACCGATTATTCCAATTTTCATTGATCACATCATTTTAAATACAAAAGGTCACTTTTACAAGTATTTCAATATTTTATGCATTCTGCATTAGGTTTTGAAAAACTGAAGAGCTTTGAGACAAAAGATTTGTTTAATATAGCCTTATAGAGTGTATGCATATGCTTTGTTTCTCAAAAAGTTATAAAAATCAATGCACTTACGCTAATGTTGATATGCTCACAATAGCATTCATCATGCAGGCTGTGCTATTGTTCACTTATTGTGTGTGCATTGTTCACTTATTGTGTGTGCATTTATTGACCTATAATTATTATATAATGATATAGTTGATATACACTGTTGCACAAAAGTATTTGCCCCTCGGGAAGCTTGCAAGTTACCACCGTGTTGTCAACAAAGTATTAACCCTAACACTACCATATACCCCAAAATACCACGACTGGGCACGTTGGTACCACCCGGCGTGGAAGTTTTTTGATGAAAAAATGGACCCAATACATACAGTCTGGGCAATACACTGCCCAGAACTGTGCTTGACAGCCGTGGTGAAGTGTGGAATCCCTCGCTTGTGGTGCGAGAGGTCCCTGGATCAAATCCCGGGGGGATCGGGGGGATATTTTGGTCGATTTTCCACGTTGAAGAAAAAATTCTGAAAAAAGTGGGGGGGGAAGTGTTAGGGTTAACAAGCAATTTTTTGAATTTTTTTTTTCTTTAAAAATTTTCTAAGTTTCGTTAATATAACCCTAACACTACCATATACCCCAAAATACCACGACTGGGCACGTTGGTACCACCCGGCGTGGAAGTTTTTTGATGAAAAAATGGACCCAATACATACAGTCTGGGCAATACACTGCCCAGAACTGTGCTTGACAGCCGTGGTGAAGTGTGGAATCCCTCGCTTGTGGTGCGAGAGGTCCCTGGATCAAATCCCGGGGGGATCGGGGGGATATTTTGGTCGATTTTCCGCGTTGAAGAAAAAATTCTGAAAAAAGTGGGGGGGAAGTGTTAGGATTAAGCCATCAGACCCCATTACCATTTCATTGTGTTCATTGTACATTTTATACCAATAAAGTCATGTTTCCTATTAAGATTCATGATTTAAAAGCATTACAATTCATTGTTTTATCGAGCAAGTCAGAATTCCCATGTAAAATCACCTTAGTAAATCACCTCATGAATATCAATTAGCTCATTATCGGCAGTGTAACAATTAGGGAATTTTCAACTGATATCAACTACTGGTGTTGGGAAACCCCATGTGCTCATTGTGTCCCATAACAAAATTATTGGAAATTGAAAAAAAAACACCACAAAAAAATGAAGCTTTTTATACAATTTTGAAGCGAATTAAGTTGGCCAATCCTTTTTTAAAGTGGACAATCTTTAAACATTTTGTTTATATTTTGTCTCCAATTTTACATTTTTTCTGAGTTCAAATATTGTTATTTGGTCAAGTATAGGTTGGGGCGGACCTACGTCATGCCGGTGAAAACAATAAAATGCCGGTAAAAACAAAAACAACTTGCGCAGATCAATCAATTAAGGCAATCGCACATTGCGCCTACTGCGATTCAATTGCGTAACGCTCAGCGTTGAGTGCGTGCATGGAATGTTTTGCTTTTGAAACACTGGTTGCCAAGCAAATTTGCTGCCAGAAAATAACTCAAAAGTGCCCATATGTCCGCGTCATCCGCAGGCTCGCATATAATTATATGGGCCTTAAATATAGGTATGAATTTATCCTTTAGAACAACCAGTCCCAAACCAGGATGTCTTACTGTTTAAAGTGCACATAATATGATATTACGTAACGATGTGTTGACAATAAACAGATAAATACCCTATGTAAACAAATCTGGTATTCAGTTAATCTGTTGATAGTATTATTATATATCAGTAAACCCCAAATAGTGTCCTAATGAGTTTACCAGGCGTTCAAAGTACAAGGATATGTACAGGGTGTCCCAAATGTTATACCTTTTACAGTAAATAAAATCACAGGCTTGTGATAATGTTATTAGTAAACCCCAATCGGTGTCATAATGAATTTACTGCGTTCAAAGTGCATGGATATGTACAGGGGGCCCCAAAAGCTATTATATTTTTACAGTAAATAAAATCAAAGCCTTATTATATGTTTACACCGCTCAAAGTGCAAGGATGTGTAAAGGGTGTCCCAAATGTTATTATACTTTTTACAGTAATTAAAATCACAGCCTTATTATATGTTAGTTAAACCCAATGACTTTACTAATGAGTTTACTGCGTTCAAAAAGCAAAGAAAATGTACAGGGTGTACCAAATGTTAAATCACTTTTTACAGTTAAATTAAATCACAGCATTATAATATATATTAGTTAACCCCAATGAGTTTAGTAATGAGTTAACTGCGTTCAAAGTGCAAGGATATGTACAGGGTGTCCCAAATGTTAAATGGTTCATGGTTATGGTCACTCTGCTGCCACTACTTGTGCGGTAACTGTATGCCCATTTACTCCACATCTTTACTATAGTTTGATCAGTTCCAAATTGGCGAAGCCTTCTTACAGTAGCGAATGAATACAAAAGGACGCGGGCGTGCATGAAGGTATTACAAACAAGAGCATTGTGATGTGCATCATATGTGTAAAGTGTACGTGAGAACAAAAAACTTATGCGTGTGGCCATAATCGCATGCGTACGCTTGGATTTCTTCTGCGCGTGGAAAGATAAAAACAAATATTCCTCATCTATCTGGAACTGATTAAACTATATTTTGTTTTTGAGGCGCCTTGAGCTGTGACATAATATGTGTAACCCACACAGCCACAACCTTTTTGTATCTGTTATGTTGAATTCTGATTTTATATTGTATTTTGTTTCACACAGTGATGCAGAGAACCAATTCATTGTGAGCCAGTTTGATGAATTGTATGAGAATGGAATCTCTGATGTATACATTGGTATATCAGGTAAGGAAACATTAGGATAAAGTGACAAATACCTCCTCCCTCAACTCCCTTCTTCCTCTCTTCTTTCCTCCCCTCTCTTCCCACTCCTTCCCGCTCCCTTTCAGCTCACGTCCCGCTTCCTTCCCGCTCCTTTCGCGCTCCCTTCCCGCTCCCTTCCCACTCCTTTTGCGCTCCCTTCCCGCTCCCTTCCCGCTCCCTTCCCGCTCACTTCCTGCTCCCTTCCTGCTCCCTTCCCGCTCCCTTCCCGCTCCCTTCCTGCTCCCTTCCCGGTCCCTTCCCGCTCACTTCCTGCTACCTTCCCGCTTCCTTCCTGCTCCCTTACTGCTCCCTTCCCGCTCACTTCCTGCTCCCTTCCCGCTCCTTTCCCGCTCCTTTCCGGCTCCCTTCCCGCTCCCTTCCCGCTCCCTTCTTGCTCCCTTCCCTTCCCTTCCCTTCCCTTCCCTTCCCTTCCCTTCCCTTCCCTTCCCTTCCCTTCCCTTCCCTTCCCTTCCCTTCCCTTCCCTTCCTGCTCCTTCCTGCTCCCTTCCCTTCCTGCTCCATTTCCACTCCATTCACACTCCCTTCCCACAAACATTTTTGCTAAACTGAATGTCCCTTCTTCAAAAGTCCAGCTACATTGTAACAATATTTTCATCATATCCCCAAGGCTATAAACTCAAGATCCTTATGCACAAAACAACTCAGACCTGGTTTAATTGAAGAATAGTCCTCCCAGAAAGGATCCTTTTATGTGATGCCTCATTTGTATTATTGATTAACATAAGATAGTTATTTTTGACACATTTGTTTTTATTTTTAGATGAGGTGACTGATGGCACATTCAAGTGGACACAAGGCAGCTCCGTGCCCTACACCAACTGGAATGATAACATGCCGTATGACTACGCCGGACAAGCAGACTGCGGAAGCATGTTTACAAGTAAGGATTTCAACTTTGGGTTGCATTAGCCCTAACACTCCCGGTGGATTTTCCAACGAATTTTTTTTCAAGCAAAAAACACACACACAACAAGAGGTGCCACGCCCCGGGGTTTGAACCCACGACCTCTCGGTTACAAGTCTAACGCTCTACCAAGTGAGCCACGGGGGGAGCTATGCTGGGCGAGTGTATTCGCCCAGCTATGTAGCCCGGGGCCATTATTTCACCCAAAAACCTCAGCGGCAGGTGGAACCGACAGGCTGGGAAATGGGATTTCATGGGGTGTGGGGCTGTAAGGGTTAATCAAGGTGAAATTAGAGAAAAAAAGTGAAAATTAAAAAGAAGAAAAAAAATTGTTCAATAAACCTAACACTCCCGGTGGATTTTCCAACGAATTTTTTTTCAAGCAAAAAAACCACACACAACAAGAGGTGCCACGCCCCGGGGTTTGAACCCACGACCTCTCGGTTACAAGTCCAACGCTCTACCAAGTGAGCCACGGGGGGGGGGGGGGAGCTATGCTGGGCGAGTGTATTCGCCCAGCTATGTAGCCCGGGGCCATTATTTCACCCAAAAACCTCAGCGGCAGGTGGAACCGACAGGCTGGGAAATGGGATTTCATGGGGTGTGGGGCTGTAAGGGTTAGGGAATCCTTGCCCCTAACCCTACTACCATACAGAACCACTCAGCCAGCAGCACTTGTAGGCGTGCGCACACAACTACAATCCCATGGTGCACTAAACCCCGGGTATATATGGGGTGCGCACATTTCACCTGGCAAGCCCAGCGCTTGTGGTGTCGTGGTTGTTTGACTCACTGGCGACCCGGGTTCAATTCCCGGGGTCAGCGGACATAATTGTTTTCGGCCCCATTTAACCACCTCCCCCTGTTCTTCATTCCATCCCCACTGGTTCATTTCTAGGGTTATGCTTATAGCAGAAGTCAGTTATTCAAAGAGAAGAGAGGCAAGGGCATTGGTCTACCAATAAACTGGTGTTTGTGATTTTTGTAATAGAAGAGTTCCATTTATGCTTGATGAAATGTTGAAACGTTTATTAAATCCCGGTTGCTGATTCCCGATCAATCATGAATATTAATATCATAAAAGAACATTTGAAAGCTCCTGGCTCAATAAATAATCTATTGAGACTCAATATATGTAATGTTATGTTTATTTGTTTTATTTTATTTTAACAGTTAATTAATGAGTACATATAAATCGATACTTTCATACAATTCATTATTTGATGATGTGGTATATTATAAAAATAATCAATGTTTATGAGTGCAATGGTTCGCTTCATTGAATGGAACATTTTATCTTTCACCTCATGAAAATATTATTTCCATTGCACGAATGAAAAACATTCATTATATTATATAACACCTTCGGTAGGTTATTTGTCATAAAAATACCAGAAACTGACAGGTCTACGCTAATGAGTAAGCTTTGATTTAAAATTGATCATTTTAATTAGGTCTACAATATTTGTCTCATGTACAGCATTAACATTAGTCCCATCAAGACATGAATGCAATTATAATTCAAGATATGCATCCCGGCAGCAGAATAAACCATAGGCCTCCCAGCAGCTACGACTTACGGCACTTTCACCGAAAGATTGGTTTTTGGGAGACACTGTGCTACACACAGGCTTGCCATGAAAACAAATGCATCATAATCGTTCAATATTAGTGCATGTATAGTGACTGTTGCCTGCTGAAAAAACACATGGCGTGCAATGGTACAAAATGTATGGAATGAAATTGCACGGCAAATGGAACCAAATTGCACGGCAAATGGAACCAAATTGCACAGCAAATGGATCAAAATTGCATGATTAATGACATATGATGTAAAATCAATGAAATGAGACAAATATTTGATGTCATGTGACATACAATCCACCAATCAAACGACAAGAAAATTTTAAAGTGTTATAAAACTTAATTCAATATAGTACATGTCATGTTATTTGATTTAGATTATGACTGTCCATAAGTTTAGTTTATAATTAGTGTTTCTATATCATGTGTTTCTATGTCATTTCTCAAGTGTTTTTATATCATTACTCAAGTGTTTCTATACCATACTTGTTACAGATGACTACCGTGGTAAATGGGACACCACAACCTGTTTCAAGCTGCAATCTTTCATCTGTAAAATTCAAGCTGGTAAGTTTTGTACCAATTCTGATTTTGTAAGCTTTATTTATCATAATGCTGACGCAAAACCTTTGAACATACCTTGAAGGCCACACCGTCACCTACAGTAGTAGTGTTAAAGTGTGGCAGGGTTAAGGAGGCTTGCTTGCCCATTAAAAACCCAAGTTAGTGAGGTTTTGTTTGAAGCCCTCTAAAAATTAAGACATTCTTTTTAATCACCAATTTTTTTGGATATTTCGTGATATATTCATATTGTGTTTTATATTAATGAAAAGCTGATGTGGTGTTTGTCGTTCAAACAATATCATATTTGTAGCAATCACTTTTTTTAGTACTCAACCACTTGCTCGAGAATATGTCTCATTCAAAATGTGCCAAATTCACCACTATTTTTGCGCTCAAGAAAGAGCATCTCTGTCAATGAAGTGTTACATTGACAAATACAGGGTTAGTCAAAAAAACTGCAATAGTGGAAATAATTCATCTTGTTTTCAAAACCAAGTTGATGTTTAATTTTTTTTTTTAAGGTTATAAGAATAAGATATTTGCTACTAATTTTATGTGAAAATATGAAGTCAATAGCAATTTTTGTTTGCCTTTGGTGAAGCTTTTTACCCATGCACCCATTTCACACGGTTGTCCACGAAACACCTAAAACATGCATAAGATTGCAAAATGCGTCTCTAATTAAAATTTGAAAATTCAAGTAAATTTGTGGTATAATTGGAGTTTAATGTATCCTTTATTGTTTACATGGGAGATATAAAAAAAAATCAATTTACATAATCCATGCTATGGATTGCTTATAATGTTCTAAATTTGAATAAAAAAGAAATTATCCTAATTGAAATGTATGCAATTTTGATTGAAAATCACTATTCTCATGGACAAACAAGTAAATTTAGTTGTGCAGCAAAGAGGTTCACCAAAGACAAACAAAAATGCGATTGATTTCATTTTTCACATAGAGTCAAGAACAAATAGATCATTCTTGCAACGTTTAAGAAATTTCAAACTTCAACTTGGTTTTGAAAACAAGATGGCTTCTGTCCACTATTGCAATTTTTTTAACTCGCCCTGTACAGTGTAGATTGATGCTTTATTGTGATGCTTTATTGACTTTAAAGCATTTAGTGATTTATATCATACTCCCCATATTCTCAAGCAAGTTGCTGACCACTGAAACAAGTGATTGCTTCAAGTCTGGTATCATTTGAAAGGTGAACACATCAGCTTTCCATTGATGTGCAAAACACTATGAATGTGTATTGAAAAAACAAAATGCAAGTATTTGAGAACAAAATGCCAAACTTTTTTTGAGGGGTTAATGACCTGATTAAGGAGGGATACTTTTAGTAATCAATATCTCAGGTGAACCCCCCCCCCCCCCCCAACAGAAATCACTTATTCTTTGAAATGTATTTGTACTAACACATGCCCTTTTACTGTTTTTGTTTTAATAAATACAGGAAGACCTATTACCGATATACCTCCAGATAGAAGTAAGTTACATCCTTAACACTTTCCATGCGGCAGGCGTCTGCAGACGACATTCCAAAATTCACAAAAAATTTCAAAAATTTCAAAAATATTAAATGTCATTACCATATTTTGGAATCACCATGAGAAATGCATTAAAATAAGTACAAACATGTCTAGTATTGGTTCAGTAATTGTTGAGATAAGACTTTGATAGTTGGGAATGGTTGAAAGTTTTGTTAATAATTTACACGCGGCTATTAGTTCCACCAGATACAAAAACAGATTTTCAGAAACCTTTCCCAACTTTCAAAGCCTATCTGAACCAATACAAGGCATGTGTGTACCTATTTTAATGTATTTCTCATGGTGATTCCAAATATGATGATGAAATTCAATAATAGGATTAATTTAGATACCTTTTTCGAACCATGGTTGTTGAGCTCCGTAGCTTTCGAGGTCATCGCGACCCCTTCATTCAGCGTAGTGTTTAGTTCCCTCCACTTGTCACATGACTGCCTTTTGGGCGATCACATGACAGCAGGTCATCGTAGATTGTGGGTAGATAAGATCAGAGAGGCCATCGAAATAAGGACACAGAAACCGACCCTCGTCCGAGACACGGGACATAAATACTCTGGTCCCGTTTTCAAAAATCAGTAAAATCACATTTTAGATAAAATGTGTGTATTTTTGAATTGAATATAAAGTAATACTTAAATTAATTTTTTTCATAATAATACACAGTTCCTTGCTAAGAGTAAAAGCAAGATATACCAACAGGGTGTGGGGAAACACTGTTATAACAAGGGAGAATAACGCGATAAAACAGATAAATACCAGAAACAATAACACACGGAAATGCACTGGGACAAGCAATAAAAATTGCTATGCAATGAAACAACACAATGAAACAACACAGTTCCTTGTTAATATTATTACAACTGATTTTAAAAAAGGAGACACAATCTAAAATATTCTACAATTACACAATTACATTGTCACCCGGTTACAAAATTAGTTTGACACAACTCATATAAATCTCATAAATATTGTAAAGGCAGCAGCTAATTTGAAGCATCCAATCAAATGCTGTCGTTTTGATGATCTACATATTAAACCACCCCACTGCATATATAAGAATGGTAGTTGGTAGCGAGATTTGAAAATAAGTCAGATACATGCTGTATTGATAATTTTGCACAAAATGGTTTGGTATTCATTTATTATTGGAGGGTCCTAAACTGTTTGCAAAAATGGCATAACATTCTTTTTGAAAATAATAAGTAGGCAATTTTAACAAATTTGGCAAAAAACAAACCATGAAATGATTATTTGTTCAACCTAGTTTTCAAACATGATGCCACCCTAAAGAGCTTGACCAGGTCTATTCATTCATATCTGCACTTGTTTCATTCAGTAGACTATTTGATGACACCCTAAAGCGCTTGACCAAGTCTATTCATTCATATCTGCACTTGTTTCAATCGGTAGACTATTTGATGACAACTGCTAATTGCTCAATGCCTGAGTGGGCTGTGGTCACCAACATAATAGTTTGTTAACACCTCCAGAGATGAAGTATGCTCCCCATAAAACATTTAACATAATCAGGACGCAGTATATAGATGACGTGACCGTTGTTTACATCAGTACTGTTTACAAATTGATTAGCGCCTGGTCTAAAGACATGTTAGAGGTACTAGTCCATGATACTGCATACATACTATTCGAAAGAAAAACACACATCACTGAGCGCCAATTTTAAAAGCACATGCCCTTATGGTGCGTACGCATACTGCCGGGCAACCAGATTTAGTACCTGGTCTCTCATTGTGCTTAGGGATACAGACCATGACTACTGCACTATTACACCGTAAGCATGGTAAGTAATGATCAATCAAGTGTGAATTAAAGCACCGTTCCCTGTAGGTGCGCACGCAAACTGCCGGGCACTACGTCACCGGTCACACCATCTATATCAATACAAAAAGGTTTTTAACCACCATTTACAGTATATAGCATCAATACAAACACCCAAAATGTTTCTAACCATCGTTTACAGTATACATTAATATAAGGGACCGTTCATTATTTATGGTGGAGGGGGGGGGGGGGGGGGGGGGGGGGGGGGGGGGACAAATTCAAGACTCATATGTCAAAATTACCTAACCCCCCCTACAGCTGAAACTGAAAAGTACATGACCCCCCTGCTAACCAGTAGCTTTTTACACCCCCACCAAAAAAATCAACTTTTTCAACAGATTCGCCGAGCAGGGCGTGCAAAAAGATTTGCTGTCCGAAAGTCGTCTCATCATAAGTACATGTTTTGAAGTAGATAGGTCGTAAGAAAATGTGCGCGAAGCGTTTAAGAATAAAAAATTACATAACCCCCCCCCTATTTCAACATATGAAAGTTACATGACCACCCTATGTTTTACCCCCCCCCCCCCCCCCCCCCGCCAGCATAAATAATGAACAGTCCCTAAACACCAAAAAAGTTTCTGACCATCATTTCATTCTTCTTTCAATGATTTTGTTCTAGGCACTGGTCGTTGTGAGCCTGGCTGGGAGTTATTTGGGGATGAATGCTACTTTTTCTCCACCGTCAAGAAGACTTGGCAACAAAGTAGTGACATATGCATTGGTATGTCATCTCATCTAGCCAGTATCCACAATGCAGAAACCCAGTCATTTATGTCAAGTGAGTACAACGCTTTTTTATTGCTGATATAAGTCTTCGTACCGTTGAAGTTTGTGTAGTTGACCAGTCACATCAAAAAGGGGCTTTTCTCGTTCAAAACGAAAATTGAGCTTCAAATTTCATGCAAAGGTGTAAATCACAGCTCGCTTGATACATTTGGTGAATGCATTCAGATTTTATGTGAAATGTTAGGTGGAAATTCCTTTTTGTTTATTTTATTTATTCATGATTTACTTCCTATCAATATCCTAAAATGCATACTGGCTCAAACATCCCATATTTGTCAATTTTATATATATATTTTTTTTCAAAATGTTTTTTGAAATTTATTGCAAATTTGTTTAAAAATAAGAAAAATTACAACAACAAAAATCACAAACAATTTGGGAGCAAAATCTGTATGGACCAATGAATCTATAGCACAGGATTTTTGAGTTGTTGACTTAAATATGGAAATTTCCGGATATCCAGAAATTAGGCCGTTTTTAGATTTCCAGGATATGGATGATAATATTTCAGCATAAAAAGACTAGGACAAAACATAAAATGAAGGGGGGTGATGCCCTGTAGCCTATCCCTAAAATAAATGTTTTATCTATCATTTCAGGTCGTATTGATATCACGAAGACTTCCACGTGGATTGGATTCCAGGCCATCATATCAGCTGGCAACTTTGTGTGGACTGACCAATCACCTGTGAGCTAATTATTGTTTAAACCTGTTTAACACGAAACCTTATCTTGATTAACTAATTGCTGATGACCTTTGTGTGGACTGACCAATCACCTGTGAGCTAATTATTGTTTAAACCTGTTTAACACGAAACCTTATCTTGATTAACTAATTGCTGTTGACCTTTGTGTGGACTGACTAATCACCTGTGAGCTAATTATTGTTTAAACCAGTTTAACAGGAAACTTTATCTTGATTAACTAATTGCTGATGACTTTTGTGTGGACTGACCAATCACCTGTGAGCTAATTATTGTTTAAACCTGTTTAACACGAAACTTTATCTTGATTAACTAATTGCTGATGACTTTTGTGTGGACTGACCAATCACCTGTGAGCTAATTATTGTTTAAACCTGTTTAACACGAAACCTTATCTTGATTAACTAATTGCTGATGACTTTTGCGTGGACTGACCAATCACCTGTGAGCTAATTATTGTTTAAACCAGTTAACTGGAAACCTTATCTTGATTAACTAATTGCTGATGACCTTTGTGTGGACTGACCAATCACCTGTGAGCTAATTATTGTTTAAACCAGTTAACTGGAAACCTTATCTTGATTAACTAATTGCTGATGACCTTTGTGTGGACTGACCAATCACCTGTGAGCTAATTATTGTTTAAACCTGTTTAACTGGAAACTTTATTTTGATTAACTAATTGCTGATGACTTTTGTGTGGACTGACTAATCACCTGTGAGCTAATTATTGTTTTAACCTGTTTAACTGGAAACTTTATCTTGATTAACTAATTGCTGATGACCTTTGTGTGGACTAACCAATCACCTGTGAGCTAATCATTATTTAAACCTGTTGAACTGGAAACTTTATCTTGATTAACTAATTGCTAATGACTTTTGTGTGGATTGATCAATCCCCTGTGAGCTAATTATTATTTAAACCTGTTTAACTGGAAACTTTATCTTGATTAACTAATTGCTGATGACCTTTGTGTGGACTGACTAATCATCTGTGAGCTAATTATTGTTTAAACCTGTTTAACACGAAACCTTATCTTGATTAACTAATTGCTGATGACCTTTATGTGGACTGACTAATCACCTGTGAGCTAATTATTGTTTAAACCTGTTTAACTGGAAACTTTATTTTGATTAACTAATTGCTGATGACTTTTGTGTGGACTGACTAATCACCTGTGAGCTAATTATTGTTTTAACCTGTTTAACTGGAAACTTTATCTTGATTAACTAATTGCTGATGACCTTTGTGTGGACTGACCAATCACCTGTGAGCTAATCATTATTTAAACCTGTTGAACTGGAAACTTTATCTTGATTAACTAATTGCTAATGACTTTTGTGTGGATTGATCAATCCCCTGTGAGCTAATTATTATTTAAACCTGTTTAACTGGAAACTTTATCTTGATTAACTAATTGCTGATGACCTTTGTGTGGACTGACTAATCATCTGTGAGCTAATTATTGTTTAAACCTGTTTAACACGAAACCTTATCTTGATTAACTAATTGCTGATGACCTTTATGTGGACTGACTAATCACCTGTGAGCTAATTATTGTTTAAACCGGTTTAACAGGAAACTTTATCTTAACTAATTGCTGATGACCTTTAAGCCAGTTAAACACACAACCTTATTTTGATTGACCAATTATTTGTAAAAGTAATGATTGATTAACCCTGAACCTTTTTTTTTCTGGAGTGAACAACCACGCATGGCTCATTAGTTTGATGTAAAGTCACATTCTAGCCCTGGTACGGAGCTGCGAGCGTAGCAAGATGCGACTGAAGGGAGCAGCTGTGGAGTTTCCACCACCAATGTGATTACCCCGAAGGCCCCTCAAATTAACATTCCTTTCCCCGCACAGGTCTGGTATTATACAACAATATATCAATTTTAATTCTGGATGACAGTGACTAGGCCACCCAAAGTTGAGATTGGTCAGTTTTAAAATCCAGCTGTCATTTGACTGTCATATCATAATCATTACAACAGGTAAGGGAAAATATCACCAAGATTGATGCCTGAAGGTAAAATAGTCGGGCACCTTTTTAATTGCTTGCGTACACACTTGCAAGCAAGGATGATGCAGGTGCCGTCACACCACCAGAGCCATGTCTTTGAAACCAAAGCTTAAAAGGGCACAGTTTTTGGCTATTGAGGAGACTAGTCGGCAGCTAGTCATAATGCTATGCAAGGGTGTTTATGAAAGTATCCAGTATGCACTTCCGGGTTTACTCACATACGCTCATATGCATGTATTGGTGGAATTAGGTCCAGCATTATGATGCTCAGACATGTAACATTATTATTATACAGATCACATCTGTAGGTTTAAGTTTTTAAAAGTGCTGCGGTAAGACAAAATTGGCTTTAGAATGCAAACAAATGGACATCGCCATATTGATCAAAGCTATGACAAAACAGTTACGAGATTTCCACATCTCTGTTTCATGTACTGGTATGTATGATTTTCGCATTGAATTCCTGCGTGATTATGCGCATCGACATGGTGCTGATGAGGCGGTTTTAGTAACATCACAATATCGGGTATGCGTATCCCACCAGCACTTTTGACACAAACCATACCGAACGCAAATTTCAAATAATCACAGGTTGGGGGATGTGCATTATAATTTAGTTTTATTGAATATTATAGTTCTGTGTTCAAAAAAAATGATCGATATACATTAAATAATTATCTTCAGACAATATAATGCTTAGTTTCTTTTAAAACATTTTTGGAAACATTTTGCAAATTTTGGGCACTTTTTTTAAAATTGTTTGAAAATATAATGTAAAAGCTGAATGCAAACTGCTTATCCACAAAAATAGCCTGTGTAAGTAAATGTAATAAATATAAGAGGACCTGACGTTTCGATTCTAACAGAATCTTTATCGAAGGTAAAATGACAGACAGTGTTGCCAACTATTTGAGGTGCCAAAGCACGGCGCAAGCGCCGCTCAAACCGCGGCCCACGACCAAAAGTAGCCCAATTTTTCACAGCGCCCAGTTGCCCCCAAATACACCCAATTTTTGGTAAATTTAGCCCAATTTGACCTTATTTTCCTTAAAAACACCCAATTGGGCGAAAATGTGTTTGCTAACGTTATTTAAGACTGCACAAACGTGACCGTGACAATCAAGGCAGGACTGAAGAAAAATTGCCTTTTATTGGATTTTAAAATAAATCAAATATTGAGAAGGCCTACAACTAATTTTGTATTTTAAAATTATGTTATTTTGTGTCGGGATCTGGGACAATGACTCTTTGCTATCATTCTTTATTATCATATAAATATTACATTCCAAATTACAGGGCGATACGATTCCTATTAAAATTACTTCAAAATCATGGTTTTAGAGAGAAAATAAACTGTCGGGTTATCCCGAAACTAGGGCTAGGCCTATATTTTGACTCTAAACAACCCGACAGTTTATATTTTCACTCTAATGAATTCACTCTTAAAACTATGGTTTAGGAATCGTATCACTCTGTAACTCGGAATATATTTATGATCAAATATTGAGAAGGCCTAGGCCTACAACTAATTTTGTATTTCAAAATTGTATAAAATGTAAAAAGAAGAATCCAACGGAACCAGGAACAAAACACACCAAGGATCAGAAAACTGATACAAGAGGATATCTCGAAAATGTAAAAATGCTAAGAGTAAAAGCAAGAAAATTGTGTTATTTTGTGTTGGGATCTGGGACGATGACTCTTTGCTTTTCTTTATTATCATATAAATATATTAGCATTTAATATAATACCTTCCATGATTCTATTTTTATCATGTAAATATTTGTATTATATTCTACCTTTATATTTGAAAATATTGTGCAATATGTTTAAGGACGCATCAGTCAATTACAGCATGATTACAGGTAGATGTTCTGATTGATGACCCGATTTTCAACTTGATGTATTAAGTCATATTTAATAATTTATTAAAATTATTTAATCGTATAATGCAAAAGAAAGCAATAGGCCTACAACATGCAAGTACATTTTAATATCCCACTACCATTCTATCTATGCCTTGTTGTTCTTCTACTACTACATGTACTAGTCTAGTCTTTTGCCGGAGACATCCGGTGCTTTATCTATCAAGAACAAAGCCGTGAAAGAAGAGTTGTGTACTTGAGATCGATTGGTTTAATAACAATACACACGGGCACAAACGGGAGACTAAAGCTAATTCAGTTTCTATTCACTGATGCGCCTGAATGATTACTTTACACACCCTTCAGTTGTGGAGGTACTGCTCAAGCTGTGAAAAACATCCTCATAGTCTATTGAAATTAATATTGACCGGTTAGTAATTAGTAAGAATGGGGATGCTCTTGGTCTTTTGAAATTGTGGAGACTACATGTAACTGTGAAAAATATCCTCTTGAGCTCTCTTGGTCTATTGAAATAAATTGACCGTGTAGTATGGATGGAGGATATTACCTGCTTGATTATGTGCCGCGGCCAAATTTGCTGAAAGTAGCCCAATTTTTAGCAAACCACGGCACACCTTTTCAACCCGCGGCGCACTAGTCAAAAGTAGCCCAATTGCGCGGCAAAACCGCGGTGTTGGCAACACTGATGACAGAATACAACATACACTAACATATATATAGACATGGGAACAAAGGGCAGGAAGTCACATGGGATAATGTAACACAGTGGGGGTCAAAGTGACAGATGGATGAATAGGGGAAGGTATAACAAACTTGACAGCTGATTGATGAAGTGGATAATGTAACAAAAGGATGACATAGACAAAGGGGAGATTAAAAAGTGAAAGGCAAATGGGATATAAGAAATGGAGTAGTAAAATCTATAATTGATTGATGACTACAAATGAATAATAAAAATAGATGAAAATGTAAATGGTAACAAATAATGGAAATGCACTGGAACGAGTAATGAAAATTACTGTGCATAGGAGACAATGTCGAAAATGAAAACATAGTGTCACACATAACAAGAAGTAAAAAATAGGAAAATAAAAAATGAAGTGAAGAAAAAGTGGAAAAAAACAAATGGGTAAAAAATACAAGTGATGGGTTGCACAGATACAAATGGAGGAGGTAGGGGGGGGGGGTTGGAGTCTAATCGTTCCCTTCCTGGATGTTTAGGCCATGGGGCTGAATGGTGAGAAGCCGCTTCATCCATAGTTTCTCTCTACTGAGACGTACCACTTCTGAACGGCTACCTAAAGATTCAATGCCCTGTAAGATCATATCAGCCATAGTGTGGTTGGGAAGGTTAAAGTGGTGTCCGACAGGTGGCTTGTTGGTGTTGACCGTCGATCTGTGTCCATAGAAGCGCTTCTTCAGTGAGTTTTTGGTCTCACCAACATACTGGACTCCACACACTCTACATGATAAGAGGTAAATGACATTGGATGTGGTACAAGTGATGTGACCCTTCGTCTTGTAGGTGGCATGGGTGGTGTGACTGGTGAAGGAATCGCCTTCCTTGATGTGTTCCCGGCAAACGACGCACCTGCTGGTCGACTCGCACTTAGAAGTGCCATGCTGCGTGGGGAGAGAATCATCAGTTAATGGGGGAATAGTAGCACGTACTAACATATCTCGTAGGTTGCGAGGGCGTCTGTAGGCCAGGATGGGTATGTCAGGAACTGCACGACGAAGACGGTCTGATGTGTGGAGAATGTGATGGTTAGTGTTGGTGATGTGACGTAGAGGAGGAAGGTTAGGATGAAATGTGGTGACAAGGGGAATCTTAGGGGTGGGGTTTTGGTTTCTAGACTTCTCCTGAAGGACTGTGGCTCTCGGGAGAGAGTGGACTTTCCTGATGGCTTGCTGGACTTTGGTAGAGCTGTGACCCCTGGTAACCAGATGCTTCTTCAAATTCTGTGCATGATATAAGAATTTGGATTCGTTAGAGCAAATACGTCGGAGACGGAGAGCCTGACTATATGCTATGCCAGTCTTACAATGGCGAGGGTGGCAGCTTGAAGCATGGAGATACTGATGCGTATCTGTGGGCTTGGTGAAGAGATCTGTAGATAGTATACCATTCTCAGCTTTCTGTATGGTTACATCAAGAAAGTGTGCCTGTTGGTGGGAGTAATCAGAAGTGAACTTAATGGTCCTGTGAAATGAGTTCATGTGATCAATGAATGTGAGGAGGCTGCTTTCATCACTGGTCCAGATAAAGAATATGTCGTCGATGTACCGCAACCAAATCCAAGGTCGACAAGGCGCTTCAGCTAGCATTTGTTCCTCCAGCCTAGACATGAAAAGACAGGCCCATGAAGGAGCCATCCTAGTACCCATAGCTGTGCCATGTACCTGCAAGTAGGTCCTGTCCATGAAAGTGAAATTGTTCTTGGTTAGAACATGGTTCATGAGGCATTCAATGTCAGATATGGGAGGACTGGAATGACCAACCTTGGCCAAAGCTGCACGGCTTGCTTCGATGCCTTCCTGATGGGGAATGTTGGTATAGAGGGACTTGACATCAAATGTGCCAATAATTGCGGTGCTTGGAACTTGGTTCTTGATGGCTTCGAGTTTCCTGAGAAAGTCCGGGGTGTCATGGATATAGGAGGGAACCTGTGGAACAAGAGGCTTGATGAAGTTATCGACAAAGAGGGATATATGCTCAGTTGGGGAGCCGTTGCCAGAGATGATGGGTCTGCCTGGGTTGCCCGGCTTATGGATCTTGGGAAGGAGGTAGAAGCGGGCAGCACTGCAATCTTTGGGAGATAGAAACTCAAAGGCCTTGTCAGAGAGCTCATGACGCTGATGCATGTCATCCAGGGTATGCTGAATCTGTTGAGAAAATGTGTTAGTGGGATCGGAGTCAAGAACAGCATAATGAATGCGGTTGTCAAGATGACGCATGGCTTCATCAATGTACTTCTGTCGGTCCATGACAACTACTGCTGACCCTTTGTCTGCTGGCTTGATGATGATGTCTGTCCGTAACCTGATGGAATTCAGTGCCTGGCGTTCCTCCCTAGGGATATTGTCATGAGATCTGCGGGAAACTTGCTCAGAAGTGTTAACCTGGGTGCTAACGACTTGGACATAAGTCTCAAGGGCAGGGACTCTGTTCTTGGGAGGAACCCAAGTACTCTTCTTGTAGAACGGCTCAGGTACAGATGGTGGGGCATCAAGAAAAAATTCTTTGAGACGTATCCTCCGATAATACTGAGTAAGGTCCTCGCTAAGCTCAACTTGATTGACATCAGGAGGAGTGGGACAGAATTTAAGGCCCCTCGAGAGAAGTTTGTGTTCAGCATCAGATAAGGTGGAAGATGAAAGGTTAATGACAGTGGATGCAGCTGGTTCTGGTTCAGGAGGAGGTGGGCGCCTGAACCGCCGGTACTTGTGCCGTTTCTGCTTCTCCAACAGGCCAGATACTTTCTTGTTTCTTGTGTTCATGAGTTCAGTCCCCTGTCTTGATAAACAGCCATTTATTTCATTAGTAAACTGTAAAAATTGAGCATCTGAGCAGCAATTCTCCAGTTCAAGTTGAAGCTTGACAATATCCTCATTCAAATGGTCTAGGGAAGACTCACAATGTAGAGACAGAATATTAATGAGACGAATGGATGCACTGTATAAAACTCTGTTCCACTCACTCTGTAACTCTGGCGGTAGGGTACCCAGTGCTGGTGTGCAATTGAGTCGAAGACCTGTGGGTATAAATGTTTGATTTTTTTTTGAATTTTTTGATTTAAAGAAGAAGTTGAATATGTTTGACATTTTTGAAAATTACGAAAATTGCTGAAAGTTCAACAAAATGTTGCTGACATTTTTGAAGAAAAAAACAATAAACCGACCCTACCTGAGATGTCCGTAGAACAGGGTGGTTTCAGTAGGGAAGTGACCAGGTGTAAGATAATACTTATTTAATCGGTTTAACATGCAAATTTGTCTTGGTTTCACTTCACTTCTATAGTTTTGGTGAGAATTCATTTTTTATTATCTCTCTGTGCACAAAAGTAATCCAAGCGTACACATGCAATTTTGGCAGCAGACACATGGTCTTGGCCGCACGCTTGTGTCAATGCACATGGCACTAGTTGCCTTCACATGCGCCATATCATTCTGTATTCATTCGCTGCTGTAAGGAGGCATCGCAAATATGGAGCTGATCAAACTATAATTTGTTATGATTAAAACACATCCCTTACAAATTTGAAATTCAAAACATAATAGCAACTGCCCTCTGTTGTTTCTTTATTGCCTAAAAGTTCAGCTTTGAGTGATGGCGTAATTCATGCATGATACATAATCTCCTCCCACATAAATATAAATCATAGGTCACTCTTGGTGTTGAAACAATGAAGGGAATAACATTAAATTAGAGAATTCAGCAATCGTAGAGCTTGGCTCATTCATGCATACTGAACTTCAATGCTAAATGTTTTCTTGGAGAATGGCTCATCAGAAGAAAACAGGAGCCGTTAACATGTGTCTGGTGGTTTTTGACCGTCTTTATCAGATTTGTATCTATATGTTTTACCAAGCGTTGAACTTCATCGATTTCTGAACAATTTGGTACAAGATCGTTAAAATCCGCTCACTAAAACGTATAACATAGTGACATTAGTTATAGCATTTAATCAATTTTTTAGAACTTGATAGCTATAGATTATAATCTTGTGCTCCTTGTTAGCTCAATCGTTAAGAGAGTTGTGTATTAATACTAAGGCTGCAGGTTTGAATCCTGTTAGAATCAAATGGTGTTTTTTTTAAATAATTGAATCAGCATTTAAATGAGCTAACAAAACAAGTCAAACGGGGGCGTCTTGAAAATGATTCCTCTCTTAGGGATGTGAAAAGTAATGCTGATGGGTCCATTTTATTTTTCTGTTAACCCATAATATTATAGGTCGACTTCACCAACTGGGCCAAAGATCAGCCGTCAGGGCTAGGTGATTGCACTCGTTTAAAAAATGACCTGTCTCAATTTACTGAATGGACCGTTGATAGTTGTACAGATGCAAGCAACGATTATGATTATGTCTGTCAAAAACCCAAAAGTAAGTGTTTTGTGACTCTCTGTTGTTTTTCTGTGTTATAGGTTGACTTTACTAATTGGGCGAAAAACGAACCAGGCGGTACGACCACGGGGGACTGTGTCCGCTTGAAGAACGACTTCTCTCAATTTGCAGAGTGGAATGACGATCAATGCACGACCACAAATTATTTTTACGTCTGCCAAAAACCTAAAAGTAAGCATTGGAATTAGAAACCAGACTAGATCAGACCAATTCCTGGGGTGGGGGTCACATTTTTAATCATATTTTCCGGCCTTGTCAGGTTGGGGTATTGTAGTAGGAGCGGACTGGACCAGGGTTTGAAATGTCAGACAGGATTCTTTATTACCAATCCCAGTAAAAAAAAGAAACAGGTTAGTAGTTATATCCTGAACTCAGTTTACTGTGTACACACTTAAACACCCTGAAATGTTTTGAATTAAAAAAAAACAACTTTTATTTTGAAAATTGTTTAAATTCATCAAATTGTTCACTCCCCCCCCCCCCCCCCAAAAAAAACACCCCACAAAAAACCCTAGTGACCGACCCTACCTGAGAGATCCGTCTGCCCGTAGTACAGGATTGTTTTCTCCATTGCCTAAAGACCAGTATTTTCTCTCCTGCTTGGTTTTCTGGAGTGGCCTTTGAACCACCCTATCCTGACAGCATTGCAAAGAGCATAGAACTATACCGATAATGTGAAATTTCAAAGCTTGTGATGAACACTGAAAGCAACAGTTACATCTTGATTCCACAACTTTGGGTTTGGATGTGCATGTTTACATTTATTGTGCTCATCCCATTGTACACCTGTGGGTATCCTCAAAGAAGATTTCTTGTGTAGTCCAGCATGCTTATATAGCCCCACTACGGTACCAACAGGAATTTCCCCCCAAAACAAACAGTGCAAAACATGTATTAAAGTAATATGGAAGGTGATTTATATACTGATCCAGTGTAAAGGTACTCACGTGTACGTTTCGGATACGTCTGTATCCTTTGTCAATACTTTTGGTAGTGATGATCTTGACGACTCACTACACTTTTTGCAGTCAGTCTTGGAGTTGCCAGTTGATTTATCATCTGGGGATTTTTTGCCAGATGATAAGAGATCAACGAAAAACGTGAGTGAGGTGATTGCCCCTCGTCTCGGTTCATCGATGAGGTCCCATTCTTCCTGTTTTCTATTGTCTCTCGAATCCATCTTTTATATCTGTCATGCTCCGTGCCAATGACCTTTGCCTTGACCTTTGCCTCATCCCGGTAATTTACACTGGATCAGTATAATGAACTAGCTTCCATATCAGATTACAATCAACGATCCTTATGAACCTATTTAGTAATGTATAAAAGTAATTTACAGCTGGAGATCGTCTATCTTCACCTTCATAATACATGGTACAGATAAGGCATCTTAGAGCTGTCGATCGGTGTAATGACTAAGACATCGATCTCTATAAGCTGGTTTTTTGTCTTAAAATACTAAGGAAGTATTCAACAAAAAATGCACAAAAAGTGACTGTTGGGGAACTCTTGGAATTAGGGTTTAAAGTTGGGTGTGTTTATTGCGCTTTTAGAAATATTGACACGATGGCTTTCCATGAAAATGACGATGTGCTGTGTTTACACTTTGACTACGAGCTGTGTGTACATAAAATTCTCAATTCAAAATACACATCGAAGAACATGTTGTGTGTATGATACGGTATACGATACATTTCATAGATATGTGAGGCTTTTGATGATATTGGTGTCCTTGGGAGGGATATAATATATAGTATAATTAATGTATTGTAACTGTAAACTTGTTAAATGGCCAATAAAGGTGTTTATCCGGTGTTTATCGTCAAATGATATAGGGAGGTTGTATGGTCGGCCAGAGTGAGTAAAAATTAGTAATCGACAGAAGACAGTCTACCTCATTTATTAAGTGTTGCATTAGTGATGGACCAAGGGGTTCAGTGTTAATATTGCTTGTTTATATTGTTCAGTTATCATGGAACAAAATGTAAGAGTATTTGGAATATCAGAGGGTTACATAAACAAGTTTCAGAAGTCAAGAATGGTCTTGGAATTCCAATAACGAATTGGCTTGTGGTACATTTATAACTTTCCCCAATCAACTGATTATCTTTATAAGTGTTTGAAATGTGTCGTTTCCACGATGTAGGAGTTAATTTGGGCGGGCACTCACATTACTAATTGTCGATGGGATGTGCGTTGCATAATACATCTCACGCCTCTGTTCAGATCCGTAGGTTCTACTTTTACACCTCAACTGCAACCCCAGTTGAGCCTCAAACGTCGAGTTTTTAGTTCAATTTCGGATGGGTTTTTTGCCTATCGTTTTGATAAATTAAAACCCGTTATAATTAACGGGGGGGGGGGGGGGGGGGGGGGGGGGGGTGCGTCGTCAATTTCACAAGAACTGTGTAAACTCCATTTGAATATGATATTAGTTTGGTAAAAGCACACCCCGTTGAACAATTGATCAATGATTTGGTTCGCTATCCTTTATTTGAAATAGGGTTCGCTACTCCCTATTCGTGTCATTAGTTATGAATATCCCTAATATGAAATACTGAATAACGAGCCTCTTGGCCTAAACGGGTTATTCCACTCTTAAGGGAGGGGATTCCTATTTGGAGGAGGGGGCGTCTCGTTCAGATGGTAAAACGGGCAAATTAAAATCGTTTCAAATTCTTTTTAGCTTTTGGGAAGTAGTTTAAAATGTTACCTTTTATCCATGATTATTTATAATAGTATAGCAGAGATAGGCCTACTCATGATCAGAAACATCCAAACCCTGGTAAGGGGCTAGTGTCAAATCAAATTACGGATCATTTTAACCGGTCGGAACCCCGGTGGGTTCAGTTAACATCGACTTTGGGTACGCATGATTGTTCCAAAATCGCGGGAAAAGGGGGGGGGGTCAAAGTGACATTTATGTCCGCGATTTCCCCAAATTAGGGGTGTTTTTAAAGCTTTATGTCCGCGATTCCCAAAACTAAGGGGTCATTTTGGATGATATTTCCGCGATATCAAGGGGTGTTTTTTTGGAGAGGCTATATGCCCGCGAAGAAATAAAATGAGTATTGTGTCATATCAAATTGTCCCGACAATAGGAAAAATGGTTATTTTGAACCAGATGTTTCCTCGTTTTTGCGCAAATAGGGGGGACTATATACAAAATGGCCTTGAAATGGTGAAAAGGGAGGCTAATTTCAGTCATGTCAGCCAAATTGTCCGCGAAACGCCGTCACAAAAGGGGGGTATTTCAAGATCCTGGAACGATCATGTGTTTACCCCTCTGAAGACTAAGAGAGAACACCGGGTAAGTATAATGAAAATAAATTGTATTCACTGACAACTCAAACAAGAGAACAGATATGTTAATATTGGGTCAGTCAACATTCATAATGAGTCCTTTTATTATTTTTCAATTTAATTATCGATTAGGAATTCCGGAAAATTAATCTGTGTTTTTTTTATTTATTTAAACTAATTTCATATAATCAACTTGTTGGTTTATATTGGAAACTGTCTTACGGATACCTTTTTAATCAAATGATATATCATTTGCAGGCATTTTGTCTTTGCTGCTGTCTTTTCAAGTCTAAAAAAGAGACGATATTTTGTCTATAATTTCAACAAAGTTCAACTGCCATTTTGATTATTTGGACATAGTTAAAGATGTTCATTGAACATGTTGAATGCAAATTACGTGCAAGGATAAGTTCTGTTTGTACGACATTTCAGAGAAATACCCTTCCTTTTCATTTTGGTGCCAGGTGTACTATTTTTAAAGCAAATAACGTGCAATTATTATGCCAATTAAAATCTGACAACTTGCAATACAGTATTTTGATTTTACAAAATCACGATATGTTATATTTTGCGTTGGGCTTACATTCCGACACATTCAAGTAATCATAAAGTATCACGACGCATATAGAAGATATTTGCAGAACATGTGAATCCTATTTGATATCCTTTGATTAATGATGATGCAGCGTTGCCGAGCTAAAGGTTTGATTTTGCGGTGTTTAAGTAATGTCATACTTAGCATTTTTCATAATTTTCATTAGATTTTTACCTTGGACATTTTCATTAGATATTTACCTTGGACATTTTCATATTTATTCTAAAATGGAGTGCGATAATGGTTTGTCGATTGAAAAATGTATTAGGCCCTATGTCAAATTGAGAACAGAAAATAACCTAACTTTACCATTTCTCAACAACGGATTTAACCTCAACTATTTTATTGACATGACATATATAACTAATTTTGTTAACATGTTTGGTTGCTATTATCTGTGTGTGATAAATTCCCATGAAGTGCTCAGACAATAAGTGTTGAATATATGACAGATATTCATATACTTAAAATCTAGTTTTTAATACGTTCTCTTATGCACAAAACACACACCTAATTAATATCAAATCAAATCAAATCAAATTTATTTGTATGTACATGTTATCAACACTGTAAAGATTTGCAGTTGCTTCCAAAAAATAAAATCGCCTCATCAACATGAAAATGTTTTTTTAAATTATACATTTTACTTGAACAATGTTGTATTATGAAACATTTATTTATTGTTGTTAAAAGGATAAACACAAAATAAAACAACACTGTAAACTCATAATAACTGTTTGTTTTAATATACCATATTGCCTTTAGCGAAGATAAAGCCTATACATTAGATAGGGCTATTTATTTTCATTTGAAACACACTGTATAATATCCAGTCTATCAGAACTAACTGGCCAGGCCTAATCCGTATTGAATTGTATTGTGCTCTATTGAGGTAGTATTATCTCTATGAATAGCAAGGCTTGAATATAATTTGATGGCTGATGAACTATTGAGTGTCCCAGCAGAAAAAAAGGTCTGACTGAAACTTTCAAATTGTATTTTGGGATTTTTCCCCTCACGGTTCCAACTTTAACCTATTATAAAAAGAGTTCCCCAATAGTACATTTTTGTGCATTTTTTGGTGTGATTATTGAATACTTCCTTAGTATTTTAAAACAAAAAACCAGCGTATACCTTCCATGTCCAGGTATCACCAAATCGACTGTAATCCCGACTGATCTATCTTGGCCACAGATATGAAAAGAATTTGAATCTCAACTAAAATGTGTTATTCAAAAAGTAAAGGGTCTTTAAGAAAAACAAAAGAGGACTGAATTGAAGTCACATCAATTGTACTACTTGCAGAAGGATTTTCTTAAAGACCCCCGTTTAACAACAATATAAGCCTTTCATTGCACTGTAATGTCAATAGGAACCAATAGACACTGGTGACAGAAAACAGCTGTCATGTGATGAAAGTGAAGCATGCTGGTACTGCTCAAGAAATCTTCTTTGGGGTATCCTCATCTTGGTTCCTCGCACTGGTTCTGTTGGGACTAGATTTGCAAAGCTGAATGATTCAGATCTGATAACTAAAAAATCAAGCAGTTTTTAAACCACTGATAACACCCTTATGTTTCTTACCATTTCAGTTGATGATGGTACCATTAACACACCAAGTGTATCCCCATCCAGTAAGTATGTTCTTATTGCTGGCTCGATTTTCAACTTGATGTTCTATATTTTTCATGAAATGTCATCCTTAAAGTTGTTGTACTCCAAATTTTGAGTTGCATTACTCCAATGGTTCTTATTTTAGAAGCACAAGGTCACACGAAATTTGCCCATTGAGTAGTACGCAAACTGGCGAGTGGTTAACCACCTTTGGGAGTAATTCACCACATTTTAGCCTATAATTTTTAAATGGAACGTTTCTGGCCCCTAAGATTTGACAGACATATAATGAGAAAAATATGGGGATTCTTCTGATATCAAAATGTCTTGATGTGAAAAAAATCATAGTAAAAAAAAAGGTGATCAGAACATACACCTTTAACACCTTTGAAAGTATATTCATACTTTCCTAGATGTAAGCGATTCAGTCACAGTACCATTATCTTGTCGTCTGAAGATTGCCTTATTGGCATGAAACTCAGAGTAACGACTCCATTTCTCTGAAGGTCTTAACTTTATTTTTTAATTGCAATGTGTGTTATTTGTATTTGAAAACATTGACTCCTTCTTCTGAATAAATACAATGGCAATGACTATTTGCCCGGGCACCCTGCAGTCAAAATACCAAAATCTATTCGCCCGGGCAACTATTGAGGGCGCAAGGTCTCAGGAAAATTTGTGCAGTCTCTGTGCAATTAATGCAATTCCAGATCATCAACGCGCTGAGGATTTATAATAGTCTGATAGGATTCATAGCTGCATGCAAACTCGTCTAATGAGATGATGAATGAATGAATAAATTAAAGGATATTAAATAAATAGGGAAGACTCTTCAAGGTTAATAGTTGAATGTAAAAGCTAAATGCAAACTACTTATCCACACAAAAGTGTGATAATAGTTTAAAAGTTTAAAAGCAATTATTTCAAGCAAACTTATTTATTTCAAGCAGAAATTGTAATATTTTGACAAATTGGGTTAAATTTAAATCTTAAAATAAAATAAAAAATTGACCCTAAGTTTTGATATTTTAGGGTCAATCGCTGAGGGCAATACAATATAAAAAAAGTTTGCCTTACAGTGTTACGCCAAGTAATAACCAATTTACCCCATTTCCCGATTGTATTTTATTACTGATCAGTTGGTCATGATCTTCACTGCGGATACGGCTGGGAGTACAATCCAGACTCGGGTCTCTGCTATGCATTCCGATTGGGAGACTATCGTGCCTGGTCTGATGCGCGCTACCAATGCCGCATAGAGGGCGGCGATCTCACCAGCATCGGCGGATTTGATGAAGAAAGTTACATCATGGGTGAGTGTGTAATATGTATGGCTGTTTTGAAAACTTGTTGGAAGACCCCAAATGTGAACTACTGTAAAACACTATAATTTCACAGATACTTTATTTTTGCGAATTTAAAATTACTGCTATTTTAGCGGGCATTTAATTTTACAAATCTGGAAATTTCACTGTTACTTCAATATATTAGGAAATCGTCACAATCACTTCGCTTCATTTACCAGGCTACCGACACGGCGCACACAATGTATCAGCACTTAGATTGTAATAACAGCTCCCCAATCCCCCAATCTCGCTTGGGTCAAGGAGGCAATTGAGACTAAGAACCATGCTGAAGGATACAAACATGTTGGCTATAGCGGGGCAAGAACTTACAACGTATCATGAACCCTGCATGCTATCCACTAGACCACACATGCTCTTTAACTTTCAGATTAAGATGATATCAACATAAATAAGCAATGTTAAAATAAACAAAAGTTCAGAGGGTTTTCTAAACACTACCAGGCATGTTTCTGAGAATGTGAAATCTTCCAATATTTGCTTAGCAGAAAAAATCCTGAAAAAGACAAAAATTGCTGTGAAAAGCCACAAAATAACCTAGAATATATTGATAATTTGTTCTTTTGTTTGACAGACCGTGCAAGGAATGCCATTCAATCTAACGCCTGGATTGGTGCCAATGATTTGAGCAATGAAGCTGGTTGGGAGTGGACTGATGGAACAGGCTTCAGATATATCAACTGGAGAACCGGTAAGAAGTCATATAAATTGAAAGAGAAGGATACTGTATTTTGTTGGAATAGCTGCAGGTGGTTTCAAATGAGGGTTGTAACAGATAACTAGACTTGACCTCACTACCCTCTCTCTCCCAATCTGGTTAGGCCAAACAAAGAAGATAGTCTGTCTCAGAAGCCCGCCCGCATTGGTATGTGAAATGAGCTACGGCGCGTAGGTCTATGCGCTGAGGCCTAAAAGAACTTTTTTTTAACCTTTTTTTTTAATTTTTAAAAAAATGTTTTTTAATTTTTAAAAAAAAAGTTTAAAAAAAAGTTTGAAGCTTGGATTAGCAAAAAAAAAGCATAACTCATAGCCTATTTTCTAAAAATCGCACAGCACTTAGCTTATTTGCAAAATGTTTCTGAGACAGACTATCTTCTTTGTTTGGCCTTACAAGTATTATTTTCCATCAGCCATGTCACATAGAGCCAGTGCTTCGTTTTGTTTGTCCTGTAGGCAGTTTGCAATCACCAAGGTACAAAACACTAGCAGCATAGGGAGTGGGTTGTGAAGTCGCAGATTGAGTTCTGCATGCTCTTCTCTGTATGCCTTCCAGAGGTCAAACTAGATGTCAAACCAGAGTACCGCACCCAATCACTATTCACAAGAATTGATCTGAAAGGATCTCTAAATAACCATGAGCTCATTTGAATCAAAACTGTTTCGTTGAAGGATGTTATTGTATGAAGAGATGATTGTTGAGTTTTGTCTTCAATATGTGATTATTAACCTGGAATTACTATCAGGTAA
The DNA here is from genome assembly GCA_035610835.1 of Ophiura sarsii. NCBI lineage: Eukaryota > Metazoa > Echinodermata > Ophiuroidea > Amphilepidida > Ophiuridae > Ophiura > Ophiura sarsii. The sequence goes on from CM069456.1 coordinate 30,668,389, forward strand.
CTAAAACAAGAATGCTCCATCACAAAGCAGTGCATGCCATACCCCATGATTTTGTGAATTGGGTCATTTTGTTCGCAAAACTAGCACGCTCTGATTCAACGCATGTGGAGTACAGGAGCCTCGTCAGGGCCCTGTGGGGGGGGGGGGGGGGGATATTTTTCTGCCCCCCCCACCTCCCCACTTTGCCCAATTTCAATTTAGTTAAAATTATACAAATGACATTTGTAGCATAAAATGGCAATTATTTTGAACGCTTCGCGTGCATTTTCTTATCAAATTAGCTCAAACTATACCAAATGTTACAATTTTAGCATAAAACAGCTACATACCAAATTAGTTAGAATAAGTCCCAATTTTAGCGTAAAATGGCTTAAGTAATTGAGCACATCTTTTTTTTCTTCATGCCCCCCACCCCCAAAATGATAATGCTGGCGCCGCCACTGTTAGGGCCCCTGGTTGAATCTCGACAGACAGTTCCTTTGTTCCTACAGATTTCAAAGATCTACCACACCCTAACCTGCTTAATCCCAAAACTTTGTGTCAATCTATTATATATAGGTGAGCCCAGCAATTCCTACGATCAGGGAGAACACTGCGGGGAGATCCTGTTTGACGATGGCAAATGGAACGATATTGCCTGTGAGTCTACATTCTCTTATATCTGCAAGAGATCTGGTAAGTGTTAATTAACATATTTGTAAGATTTTATAAATGGACTCATTAATCAGATTATGGAACTTCCATTTAACAATTTACTATATGTGGGGACATGATACAATTACTTGGCAACTAACCCCTAGATGAAATTTAGTTTCACGACAGATGAAGATGATATGGAATGCAACATAGACAATCTTTTTGACTACACCAAATTCTTATCCATTATTTGTTTTTGAAGAGACAACATTCTTATGCATCAACTTTCTGACTACACAAATTCGTGTGCATCAACTTTTTGAGTAGTCCTGCACTGATTTTTCAGTTATCAACTTTTGGAGTAGGCCTGCACTGATTTCTTATCCATCAACTTTTTACTACTCAAATTCTTATCCATTTTTGTTTTACAGAAGTCTTTTTGACTACCTAATGTATAATTCTTATCCATCTACGACTGTAAAAGCTGACATTTTCGCGGTGGTTTTATTTTCGCGCTTTTCGCGCAAAATATTTTTCTGCGAAAATTATAACACACGAAAATATTGTTTTCAACATTCATGCAATACATCCAGAAGGTCGCCCGCGAAAAAACCAATTCGCGAAATGTCTATGATATCAAAATGCGTGAAAATATCTTTACGTGAAAATAACGGCTTTTACAGTATGTTGTCTACTTAGAATTCTGATTTGAATAGACCATATTCACGCGGCAGCCATTTTCTAAAATTTGCCACCCAAGCCTCGTTCTCGTTACGTACACCTGCGCCTGCGTGACTTGCGTGAGGATGCGTACACCGCGCGCTTTGGTACCACGCTTCTCGCGCAGTTCTATTGTGCAGCGCGAGGCACAGATAGACCAAACGGGAACGAGGCTTGGGTGGCATATTTTGGAAAATGGCTGCCACGTTGATTAAAGTCTATACCCTTTTTTTTGCCTACACAGAATTCTTATCCAAATACTTCTTTGTCTACACATTATCCAAACTTGAGGGCAATGATATTGTTATCATTAATGACGCATGGCCATGGGAGTGCGCCATGCAGTGCATCAACGCAGCTACTTTTATGTGCCGCTCTTTCGACTATGATCGAGTCAATCGTGTGTGCTACATGAGTACCACTACCAAGGACGAAGCAGGAGGACTCTCTCCAACACAAGACACATCACCGTTTGATTATTATGAGAGAGGTGAGGGCTCACATACATTAAAGGACATTTCATAAAATGAAGTCATAAATAATAAAAATTCTCAATAAGTAAAATACCTTTCTATCATGAGAGTATATATCATGATAACAAAATTAAATATTTCCCGTGAGAGAGCACATCTTCTGGCTAAAACCTTTCTGATCATTGCTGCTAGACACTAGGGTTACAATAAATATGCGAAATTTTGTACGTGAAGCGTGATTCCTCTGCAAACCAGAAATGCATTTAATAAGTTATCATAATTAAATTTAACCAGGTAATACCTGAAGACTCCACTCCTCCACTTCTGACAAAGGGAGTTAATAGTCAAAACATTTTAAAATGTACTTTATGATTTGAAATGCATAATCACCTGATTTATAAATGTGTCTATAATAACAGTTCATGGTGAAACATATAGTTGACAAGTGAAAACCAGACCATAATTGGTTAGTTGATAGTTGCCCATTTTAAAATGTACTTTGTGATTTAAACCATTAAATCATACCCGACCTTTAAAGGTCACTCCATTCTATTGTGTCTGTAATTTTCAGTTCATAATGGCACATAGAATAATATTGTGAAAAATCAGACGACACTTGGTCGTTTACGCTCAATTGTTATCCTCAGATAAACAATTATAAAAATTCATTGCATGACGTCCAAATTAAAACCATTTAATGTATGTCCAAGAAAAGTTTAGGGCGATTGAATTTGACCAGGTAGTACCTGAGGAGGTTACAACCGAACATACTTTTCCAACCGCAATGGTACCAAGATAAACAAAAAAATCATTGCATGACATCCAAAATCAAATCAAATAATGTATGTCCAAGAAAAGTTTAGGGCGATTTAATTTAACCAGGTAGGTCCCTGAGAAAGTTATAAACCGAACATACTTTTCCAACCGCAATGGTATCCAAGATAAACTGTTTACTAAGAAAAGCCAGGACAAGTATCACGGAACCTAACCCCTCTCCTAGGTTTTCTCGGAAGAGGTTATTAATAAACATCCATTTATCCAATATATATATTGTTCTCTGAAAAGTAAATATGAAATTGACCTAAAACAATTATGAAGTGACTCGGGTGATCAAAAAGTGTATACCAAACTGCACTGTGAGTAAAAAACAATGACCTCTTGTAACGAGGGTGGGTGGGTGGGGAATTTTTGTTTGATCCTTCTGGTTTGCAAACAGAATACGATATGACCGCCGAGGAAACAAGGAAAAAGGGGGCCAAACCGGATGAGATATGCTTGACTGAACAACAAAGCAAATTTCGCGGGCTGGCGAATCCCAACTCAGGATTAGTTTGAAAACGTGAACCACGCCCGTCTGCAAAGGCCGGAAAACAAAAACGTGCCGGCAACCCTAGTGCGTGAGCAATTCAGAATTATTTAGACAAGCAAAACAATTCTTTTATTAATTATATTAAAGGACATATTGCCGGCAAAAATCCTGTTTTACCGGTAACACACCTTTTTAAGTAGGGTTGCTTGGTTGGGAGAATTAAAAAAGAATGCCAATAGTATCTCAAAATCACAAATTTTAATAAACAACCAAAAAGTTCAAAGAGAACATTTTCAAACAAATTAATAAATAAACCTTTTTATTTGCAAATTCTTGAATCAGTTGACCATGTAGAACATGTTTCCATTTCATCGCCAAAGTTAACTTTTTACAATCATACCATATCTGGTTCTCTTATATAGATACGAGCATCACAACAGCAGCGCCCCCCACACCAATACCAGTAACATATGGGTGTGAAACTGGTTGGAAATATTACAACGGATATTGCTACAAAGGTAGGAAGGTATAGATGGTGTGACCGGTGACGTAGTGCCCGGCGGTTTACGTGCGCACCTACAGGGAACGGTGCTTTAATTCACACTTGATTGATCATTACTTACCATGCTTACGGTGTAATAGTGCAGTAGTCATGGTATGCATCCCTAAGCACAATGAGAGACCAGGTACTAAATCTGGTTGCCCGGCGGTTTGCGTGCGCACCAGAAGGGCATGTGCTTTTAAAATTGGCGCTCAGTGATGTGTGTTTTGCTTTCATAGAGTATGATGTATGCAGTAGTCATGGACTAGTACCTCTAGCATGTCTTTAGACCAGGCGCTGATCAATTTGTAAACACTACCGATGTAAACAACGGTCACCTCATCTATAACATTAAAATTACACACCCAAATTATTTTATTAAGCTGACAAAACTAGATATTTGTTTTTGAAATTTCTCAAAAGTAGTAAATATGACTTAGGCAATTATTTTATTACGCTGACAATATGTTTTTCTTTCCATTTTACTGCTAGGAAATCTATTCTACGACACCTTTGGCAATTGTCAGACCCAGTGTGAACTGATGAATGCCAATCTTGTGTCGATACGAGACATGAATGAAAATGGATTTGTCACCTCCTACCTCCGTGAAGGTATGTATAAATAATAGATATTCACCCAAGTTGGTGCAGCCAATGCGGGACAAGGAGACAAGGACTCCATTGGGCTGTGATATAATCGTAAATTTAAACTTCTGAGGAACTGCAATTTGGTAAACATGCCCATAGTGATAGATAGGCTACAACCGTTGCTGTCACTTGTGTTTTATGGGTTTGACCGGTCACAATTACATTTTTTTCTGAAAGAGGTGATTAAAAATGCAGCAGCAACCTTTGCTGTCACATGTGTTTTATGGGTTCATGTCAGATTCAGTCCACGCAATTTAAAGTATTGATTTTTTCTGTGATAAAATAAGCAAATTTCGACGCCCCTTGGGTTTTTGATTGATTGGGAGCAATTGGATCCAAATGCTCCCTTTGAGATGACCTGAGGGGAGGTTCACAAGTTGAACCATACACTGAGCGTGGCATGAGATTGATGGGGCCGCAGCGGGGTACAAGATTGTAGCACTGTCATGTTTTGTATTGTCCAGGAAGGTTAGGGTTAATTATGACCAGATGTAAGTATTCTCAAATGCACCTGTTTTCAGGATCAGATAATTGGACAAAATGGTTGGAAGTCACTCATGGAATGGTGGGAACATCCTGCACATGCCACTGCCTTTGTGCCAGGCCAGTGTAAATATAAAACCAGAACGAATTTGGTCTAACTCGATTCTTGTTGAATTATATAGCCCTATTATGTTATTTGCCCATAAATAGATTTCTATGGCAATGATCAGTGGTGGATCGGTCTTAGCGACCGTGTCCAAGAGATGTACTACGAGTGGACAGACGGAACAGATGTTACGTTCACCTCATGGAATTATTATGAGCCAAATAATGTGGGGGATGAGGACTGTGGGGAGTTGTATGTTCCTGATGTAAGTATGTCAAGTATAGAAGGGGAGGGAGAGGGGTGGAGGTGTAGGGGCATGGGGTTGGGGTTTAATGATTGCACACAAGAGATGTACTATGGTTTGATAGATATGTACCCTGAATAGATAAATTAAACAGAAGTTTGATTTTTACAGACAGTTATACAAGCCTAATGTTGTAGCAGATAGACCTGGGGTATTGTATATCCTTGACGTAATTTTGTCAGGGGCATGGGACATGGGATGGGGGGTTTATCAATTTCAATCAAGAGATCACTACTATGAGTAGATTTATGTAACAGAGTAACATATTTCACATGGGATTATTTCGAGCCTATAGTGTTGGGGATGAAAACTCTTGTAAATCATATATTCATGATTTTCATTGTTAGTGGTGAGGGTTAGTGGGCATGGAGGTGGGGGTTTAATGAGTGTTCTCAGGCGATATACTATGAGTGTATATATGGGACAGAGATTACATTTTTCATGTGGAGTTATTATGAGCCTAGAGATGTTGGAGGTCAAAAACAAACTCTGGGGAATTGCATATTTCTGAGTTAAGAATAACAGGGGAGGGAAGTGGAGGCTTGAGAAAATGCAATATGTTTGCAATTTTTTTTTTTGTTGTTGCACAATTGAATGTCTTTCGATGCATAGGAAAATAAAAAACTGGCTTGCATAATAATCTTGCAATTACTCGGAAGCTGTCATATCTAATATGTGAAAACTTCATTCTTTACTTAGGGACGTTGGAATGATCTTAACTGTGATGCTTGGTACTTCCCAGCTGTGTGTAAAAGACCTGCAGTGGACATAGGACAGGAAACAGTTGATGAAGGATGTCCTACGGTATGTAATAAGAACATGGTTTAATTAAATATATAGGAAAGGGAAGAGGAGGGGAAGAGGAATCAAGTGAATTAGAAGGGATAAATAGGAAGGGAACATGGGAATGAGGAGGAAGGTGTGTGTAGAAAAGGGGAAGGGTGGGAAGAGGAAAGGGTAGACTTAAGGGAGGTGTCAACCCTTTTATGATGACATTTATTAAGTGCTGTAACTTTTGATCAATTAATGTGATGTCTATAAAAGTAACATTCGTTTTAATTAAATTAGTCCGAGAATCCATTTTTGGTATCAAATTTCACTAAAGATACTGATTTTTGCAAACTTAAAGTTTTTATGTAAAAAAATAAACATAATCCTAGAAAATGTCTTTAGATGATTTGTGTGCAATTTTTGCATTTTTTTTTAACAAAAACTGATTTTGTTATGTTGTCATGAAGATTTGAGCCAAAAAGGTGATTTTATTTTGGTCAACAATTTAAAAAACAGCATTTTTACTACCAAAAATGGATTCTCAGACTCATTTCATTTCCAAAAATGTATACTTTCATATATAAAATCCAGAGTTTTACTTGAATCATTATCATTATTTATTATTCAACTGACGAGTGTGGGCGAAAGCCCATACGAAACAAATTTGTCTTGAATAAAATGTAAAAAGTTTACTCACAATCATTATTATTACTTTCATATATATCACATTAATAGTTCAAAAGTTACAGCGCTTGATAACTTTCATATTAAAAGAGTTGACACTACCTCTCCTTAGAAGTAAGATTTAAAGAGTTTAGAGATGGGAAGGGTACAGGGAGAAAATGAAAATGGGGGGGGGGGGGGGAAGGAGAGGTAAAATAGAAGGACAGGGAGAAAGCTAATGGTAATGGAGAGTGGCAGGAAATAAAGGTTATTAGACAAAGGAAAGGAAGGCGCATTGACATTTGGTCAGAGTTAAGGAAATAGGAAATAACTGTGAATAACATGAGAGAAGATGCAGATTTGTGTGATTATGAAATGCTGCTATTTTATTTTTGGCTGATGCGGCCCAACAATTTGGAAATAGTAGAAGCATGTCAGCAGGTTGAAAAAACAGTGGTACATAACAGGGATAGTGCTGGATCAAAAATGTGAGAGGTCCCATGAAATTTTTCAGGACCCAGTAGGACTTCAAAATATAAATTAAGGGGTTCCCAAGAAATTGAGGGGTCTGGGTATTTGAAAATGTTACTTGTTTAAGGACAGTTTTAATGAATTTATATTGTGAGCAAAGGATGGATATGTAATTTACAGAATTTCTTATGGTTTCCATTTCCATACATCGTCAAATTTAAGGGGTCCCTTCAATTTTGATCGGGACCCGCAAGTCTTTCCAATTTGAAACCTGACGCGTCAAACAAGAAAGTGAGAGGTCCAGGACGCACAGACATTTAAATAGAGTATCTCAGAAGAAAAAAAAAGATTGTGTACTTTCTGTGTATTTAAATGACAGGGCTGGAAGGGCTACCAGTCATCGTGCTACAAAATAGAGACTGGCATAACAGCATCATGGGACAGTGCCTCACAACAATGCTTAGCAACCGGCGGCCATCTTGCCATTATTAATGACAAGTAAGTATATATAGGCTCTAATTATAGTCAGCGTCGTTATGGATACCGCAAGCTTTCAAAAAATGAGCATGCGCCCTGGTTGGTCAAACATGCATAGTGGTTTGCACAAATAATACTTTTGTACGCATCCCTGGGAACAACAAGTCACGCTCGTGTGAAATAGTTTGATTTCGTCCAAAGCATTATGACTTCAGTATTGCAAGTGGATTTAAAACCTGCAATCCTAATGTACAAGAAAATGTTATTATCATCATCAAATCTCTTGTATTATTAATTGAACAGGTTTGTGCAGATGTACTTGAGTGCCCAACTAGGATTGCTAGACAACGATTTCACTAGATATTGGATCGGTCTAAAGCAGAATGATGGGGGAGTGTATGAATGGGCTGACGGCACCACGGACATCACAATGACAAACTGGGGAGAAGGACAGCCAGGTACAGATTATTCCATTGTGGTACCCTTGTAGGTGTTGAAACACCCTACATGTATGTGCCATCAATTTGTATTGTGTAAACCTTATCCTCTGCACATATAAGCAGTACAGCCCATGTGCAAGCCATGTGGCATCAACTTGTAAACCATGTGTAACCCATATGTGTACCGTCAACGGCAAAAGGGTGCAGTTGTGTCTCCCAGATAATTTTTTTATTACCAGCTATAGGACCTTTTTAAATGCTTCAAAATTACACCTTTGTAGTCAAGAATTGGACACAACTTTCTGATTTTATGAAGAAAAATGATTATAAATGTTGCTTTATTTTCTTTGTTTTCCCATGCCTAATTCCATCAAAATCTCAAAAATGCTTTCTACTGACAACTGCACCCTTTTGCCGCGACGGTACACTTGTAATTCAGAAAAAAGTCAAGCATAATAAGAGGGCATTATTCCAACTTGGTATAAACAATAGAAGAGGGTGTACTTTGGTTTAGGTAAAATGGGGAAATGCATGTACAAAGAATGTGTTATGTAGATATGAGACCTGTCATCACAAAATGAGCGTTAAGTTAGAAAACTTAGTTTTGAGGTTTGTCCAGATTCATAATACTCCGGAAACAAACTTTAAAATTATATGTAACATGTCATAATTGCTCAATGTTTTCCCTGTCAAAAATCAAATTGAAGTTGCATAATGTCTTTGTTTTCTATTGATTTTGGCATGTTCATTGGACCATATCTCCTAATGCACATTGGCGACTTAACGCTCATTTTGTGGTGACAGGTCTCATATGCCAGATAGGCTTATGTGTAAGCAATATTTAACCCTTATCTCTCAGGGTAAAATGTGTGCCAAATATTGACAGAAATTAGGTCTACCTCCCCTGGGGCTCAAACCTTGTCCGTTTAGATGGGAGTCCAGAATGTACATCACATTATGGGAGTTGCACTCCCTTTTCCGAGCCCATCTAGAGCTTTTAGTGTTTGCGCTGGGAAAGCAGGGGGCCACTAGCCCAGCGCTTCTATCAGATTTTATTGGAATTAGCATGGTTATGGTCAATCTATGTGTAAACTATTTGTAAACTAAGTGTAACTCATGCGATATTCATTTCTAATATGCATATTGTGAATTCCAATTCCAGACGACAGCAGAGGTAAATGCGTCGCTGTCAACATCGGCTCACCAGCCGCTGGTTACTGGTACAATACAGCATGCGGCACCTTCAACAAATATGTATGCGAGAAACTACGCTATGGCTTCACGACTGTCAAACCGCCCGCGCCAGTGCCCACTACGTATCCCAATAACTTTGGTTGCTCTGTGGGTTGGATTGGGTTTGGTGGAAATTGTTTCCAGGTAAGGGGGCCAGGAGGCTGGGTTGGGGTGAGGTCAGGGGTCAGGTGATTTGGAAAGAGAGGTCAGGAGATTTGGAAGGGGAGGCCAAGCTTTCAAATTTTCTATCCAAGAACGTTACTTGTCAAGGCCAGTGACCAAAGGGGATAGAATTTTAAGAAGTTTTATGGATTGTCAAAGTCCACAACTCCAAATTTAGAAATTTAATTATTTGGATCCCCAAATTTAAATAAAAACATGTTATGATTGGATCCATATACATATCTCCATATTGACAAAACCAAATTAGATGAAATAAACGGCATCTGAAAGATAAGCGTTTATACTTTCAAGATATATAAAAATGTTACACACAATTTTAGAACTACGTGGTCAATACGTTGAGTAAACATGTGCGCATTTTTTTAGGACACCCTGTATAAGAGTACAGCATCTAGTACACACATTTGGTTAAAATGTTCTCATTTACGTCCAAGGATTTCAGAGTTGACCACCAACCCTGTCATATCCACTAGTGAAAAGGTTAAAATACTTTGTAGATAGAAACAAACCTGTTAAAAACATCTCGTCTTCAGAAATACAAAACTTTGCTGTTCTGTCAAAATCTCATATCTCCATCTGGCCCTTCAGCATGCATAAAGTAATACTTCCTATGTATAAACTTTGGCCAGGTTGCTGTAAACATGTTCAAAGGCCAAAACACATCTATCAAAAACCTTGTGAGTGCTCTTGCCCCTGAACATGTATAAAGCAACACATCCTATGCCTAACCGCTGGGCAATTTTACTTTATACATGTTGAAGGACAGGTAAAACATATGAGGTTTTGACAGAGTAGCACCGAAAAGTGAATTGAGTTCAAATTTACCCATTTTTCCTTTCAGCCCAATGAAATGGTAAGCATAGACTTGCGTCTATCTTGGGATGATGCGAGAGCCAACTGCTTAGCTCAAGGGGCAGATCTGGCTAGTTACCATGGACCGGGGGAGGAGCAGTATTTGACAGACACGTATATCCCTCTGTAAGTTGTACTACATCATGTTTAAAGAAAAAATAATAATATTTTTTAAAGAAAATGCATCAAAATGATATAATACAATACAGAAGGTATAGGAAATATTTTAAAAAAAAGATCATTTACAAGAAAATGAAAAATATCTAACATTTATTGATTTACTCAAGCAAGATACTGGATTAGAGACAAGTAGCATAAAGACAGCAATGAAGGATTGAAAAGTGTGGAGAGCCATCGTATAGATCGGGAACACCACCCGAGTTAAGCACATTTTGTAGTACAGGGTGTCCCAAAAGTCTATGCACGACTTTGAAGCTTTGTATTTCACAAAATATAAGTCGTATTGAAAATATGAATACATATTTAGAAAGAGGAGATGTGGGAAATAATTTTGATACCAAACATTGGAGTAACATCTGTTTGTAATGCCACCCTAGAAGTAAAATATGTATTACTGAAAAAATGTAATTTTATACTTCGGAGGAATAAAGTTCATAAATCCATACCTATTGAGATCAACAAAAAGACGGGTAGAGTTGGTTTCACGGAAAGTGATCCGTCAATTGTAATATTTGAAATTTTACATTACAGTGATCCCATCATAATAACAAACTATATCACACATAATTTTCGTTTCTATAGTGAAATCTAGTTTAAATGTTTTCCATTTATACAGAGACGTGTGCTAATGCAAAAACACAGACCTAAAAAATTGAATAACGTAACAGAAAAGTGAACACACACATCACACAGCTGTCAAACATGTTAAGATGTTGTGACTTGTTGATCTACCAGTCTTTTTTCTACCACATCGAGATAAATCATGCACAGTTCCTGTGTTCAAAAATGTATCCACCAACTTCAGAATGGATATTCTTCCTGGTGCGCGTTTCACTTTGAAATGTTTTCTGAACTTTTGTTGAGTAAGTTGAACTGAATTTGTTTCAGCGTAGAACCATAAATTTGTATTCGCTTATCTATGCTGTAAAGTGTAAACCATCTCGAATGAAGATTTTTGCTGTGCAATGTTGTCCACTACGCCTATTTATGTCGTGAGTGACCGAGTTTGGTAATAACATTAAAGTTGCAAGGTAAGCAGTGAACTGTGACTAATGCGCAACGTTGCTTTCTTACCGTTACTTTATGCGCACCTGATGTTAGCAACAATGTGTGGTACTTGTATTGGTATTGGTGGGTCTGGCACACGGCCAAAAACTTTCAACCAGTTTTATAATGTTGTGGGTTCACCAATAGGGTTGTGTTTGGTATCAAAATAATTTCCCAAATCTCGTCTATCAAAATATGGTTAAATTTATACCATATGATTTATATTTTATGAGATATGACTCTTCAAAAACGTGCATAGACTTTTGGGACACCCTGTATAAGTTGTAATGTTAAGGTTTTTATCTTGTAAGCACTCTGAGCCATTTGGAAATGGCGCAATTAATGCTTTCTGTATTGTATTGTATTGTATGTAAGCAAGTAAGCAAGCAAAATATTTACTTGCTTGATAGAAATGTGGCTCTTTCCTAAATATGCTATCATAAGTTTGTATAATGTCTGTTACAAACAAGGTTTTGTCATTCTGTTTATGGTTCAGAGGTATATAAAATATTACACAGTAAGGCCAAACAAAGAAGAATGTTTGTCTCAGAAGCCCGGCCGCATTGGTATGTGAAATGAGCTACGGCGCGTAGGTCTACGTGCTGAGGCCTATTTTTAATTTTTTTATAGGATTCTTTTTTCTATTTTTTCTATTTTTTTTTGATTTTTTTGATTTTTTTTTTGATTTTTAAAAAAATATTTAAAAAAAGTTCTCTGTAAGCTAGCAACAAAAAACACAGAACCCCCCCCCCCCCCCCCCCCCGCATACCCCATAGCTTTTTTCTAAAAAAAATTAAATTGCACAACACTAAGCTTTTTTGAAAAATGTTTCTGAGGCAAACCTTCTACTTTGTTTGACCTAATATTAACCCATATTTGTAATTGGCAAAAACATCCTCAGTAGGTCACCCTTACGAATAAGACACAAGGCAGCTGCAATTGTTTCACATTTGATTTACATTGTAAAATGTAGCTGCGTGGTGCTTTCATCAGTAACAGACCTAATGATTGTTATAGATAATAATGTTGTCCAGAGAATACGTAATATTGTTCAAACCTCATGATTGTTGTGTACATTTTCTTTCACCAGAGATCCCAATGATAACTCTGGTTACTGGATTGGAATTAATGACCTGGCTATTGAAGGAGGTAAGCAATAACTCTGGTTAGTGGGTCAAACTGAATGTTAAATGAGAAAATAACTCTGGTTAATGGATTGGACTGAATGACCTGGCTATTGAAGGAGGTAAGCAATAACTCTGGTTAGTGGGTCAAACTGAATGTTAAATGAGAAAATAACTCTGGTTACTGGATTTGATTAAATGACCTGGCTATTGAAGGAGGTAAGCAATAACTCTGGTTAGTGGGTCAAACTGAATGTTAAATGAGAAAATAACTCTGGTTACTGGATTTGACTGAATGAACTGGCTATTGAAGGAGGTAAGCAATAACTCTGGTTAGTGGGTCAAACTGAATGCTAAATGAGAAACTAACTCTGGTTACTGGATTGGACTGAATGACCTGGTTATTGAAGGAGGTAAATATAGGGTTTTTCTCGCCAATTTAGAACTGATTCTGAGTGCCAAAGTATTCCAAGCGTACACAAGCTATTTTGGCATGCTTAGGGTTCATAATGCGTCATTTGTCTAAGGAATGTGTGAAAGGTTTCTTAATGATAATAAATGATAAAATCTTGTTATTCTTTTTCTCGATCTCTTATCCAAGGTTACTCATGGACTGATAACTCACCACTAGACTACACCAACTGGAACCTAGGCGAACCTAATGACTACGGTGGTACGGAGGAATGTGGGGAGGCTTTCGTGAATACCGCCAAAGGATGGAACGATGACGTGTGCGAAAAACAAAAGAATTGGATATGTAAAATACCAAAAGGCATGTATATAATTGTCTTATCTTACAGGAGGATTACCCAATTTTGACCCAATTTTGATCAAATTTTGACCTAATTTTGATCAAATTTTGATCAAAATTTGACCCAATTTTGACTAATTTTTTTTTTCTCACAGGGTTTTCTATTCTACAAGAAGATGCATCATAAATATATTCATATTCCAAAATGTTGAGTTACATTGCACCCAAATAAGATTTTAAGGTCTTCCCACAATGCATTGCATGAATGCTAGCCAACTAATGTTTTTTTCACTTGCCGAATTTGTCGAACTCTTAAGTTTTAGAAATAGGAAAAAGGAACACTGATAACTAATTTCTTCATTGATATAAACTAGAACCTAAGAGCTCCAATGATGAACGCACTATGAAGCCATGATTGTGTGCATATGTTTATGGGACCAAGGCAAATTGGAGACCAGAATTATAGTTCATAGGCTTATGTTCAATTTTTCGAACCTTCGGCCTTTTTTTTAGGGCATTTTGCAAAAACGCATCCATTATGGTGGTGTCTTTAAAATCTTCTTTGCATAGCACCAGTGGGTTTTTTATGATAGAAGCATATGCTTAGACAGAAGCTTCATTCACACTGCTGTTCCCTTATGGAATAGTCTTCCAGATGATATTGTTGGTAACATTTCAGCAGCTGGAATCCAGGCTTTCAAGTGCCGTGTGCACAGTCATCTTCTCTCAAACTCTTAACTTGTCATAGCCTTCACACTCTTTCATGACACCCTTTATTCAAGTCCTTTCAACATCCGACTGATACATATAATATTATGGTGGTCATGGGTTAAGTGTAGGTTAATGCTTGGTTGGGGAGATGGTGGTCCTGTAAAGCATGTAGCCAGCTGGGCTGGTGATACGGTCACGCCCCAACAGGTGACAACAGGCAGCTCCTGGTAGATTTAGTTCCCAAGTTTGTTGTGTAGGTTCTCTTGATGCCCATCAGACCTCCAGATATTATTATTTTTCTATAATTTATATTTTGATGTTGTTCTCTATGTTTGAGTTTTTATCTTATTATTATGTCACTTTCATTGGCATTTTTAACCTCTGCCCATTTGTGTGTCTTGTTTTATGCATATTTTCTGAGTTACAGTAAACCAATTGATTGGCCTTTTAGAGCTCTCTTTCGAGAGTTACCATGCCAGTTTGATTTTTAATCACTCTGGTCATTAACCTTGTTAATGTCTGTTGGGCTATTGTTCACAGTTGCGCTTTATATACAAAAAAAAGCAAAATTACATTTCAAACCTCCCTATTGAATCATACAACAACTTTTAGGATGGTTTACCAATTTTGAAGGTGATTCCCCACTCGTTCACTTATAGCATCTAAAAGAAACATCACTCAGGCCTAAACTTGTGGGGTAATGACAAAAATATGGGCTTTCTTCTAAATTCAATTTAGATTGGGGAAAGTGAATTTGATCTGGTCATCCAGGGATGTACTTTGGCGACATCCTGCGAGAATCCAGAGGAATTTTGCGAGAATCCACGGATTCTCGCAGAATATTTTTGCGAGAATCCTTTTTACTGAATTTAAATTCCGCATTTTAAACATTTATTGTACTATTGTATACTTAGAAAATAATAGTACACAAATTAAATCAAACACTTCTTAAGTTTACACACAAGTTAACATGTCATCTTTAATGTGTATCTTTTTCTTTTCTTTCAGGTAGCTAACAATATATCTGCACTGCAGATTTCAAAAACCAACTAAGAACAATCATCATTTTAATTTCAACTTGAACAGTTTAGAGTCAAATACCAGTCATCTAAGGTCCTGTTTTGATCCACCTGGATTCACGCGGAAGTGATTTTACGTGAATCTTCACGCGAATCGATTCGCAGATTCGCGCCGAAAGTACATCCCTGTCATCACCTGCCTTTAGTGGCGTCAGAAACTCCTAAATTGATATTAATTACTGTGAAAGATGTTCAAAAATTGATTGACCTGTTTGATAGCACACTTTTACATGTTGCTGAATGTGCACCTTGGGGCTTCTCTGATACTATTTTGGTAGGGATGTGCCACTTAACACTTTCCACGCGGCTATAGTTTTACCATACACTAAACAGGTTTTTTCAGAAACCTTTCACAATTTTCAAAGTCTATCTCAAGGATTACTGACCCAATACTAGGCATGTTTATACTTATTTCAATGCATTTCTCATGGTGTTTCCAAATATGGTAATGAAATTCATTAATTTTGACTTTTTTGAAACATTTTGTTAACATTTGGAATGTCGTCTGCAGCTGCCTGCCTCGTGGAAAGTGTTAATACTGTGAATGCTGATAATAAAGTTTGATAATTATTTACAGACATAATTGACATGTGGCATCTTTTTTTATTGTTAACAGGTAGAGTACCAATTACACCATCTCCACCTCCAGCTCCTGGATCACGTAAGTCAATAATCATAATATTGAATGGTTTTTAGTTTTATACGATGAATATGTGTAATGCAGCACATCAAAAGCGGTGAATTTGCGGCTGTGTGTTTTTCAAGATATAGAAAATGGACAGAAACAGATAAGAAAAGTATAAGAATTTAGGAGTCATTTTCACTCGTAAAATCTGAATGACTTGATAAATTTTGATAACTTAGTGTCATTTAAAAGCTTAGAAAATGCTCTTAGAGTACACATAATAACTCAACAAATTGACGTCACTGCTCACATAACCATGACGTAACCTTAACTTATTGGGGAGCACACTGATAGATGGTGCTATTTAACAGGACCTGTTTTTACATAAGAGCAGTGTATCCTAATATTGTAGAATCCCTGGCTCCCTCTGTAGTTAAGGATATGACAATCATACTGCTAATGATGGATGCATCAGTGTTTCATCAGTCTTAAAGCTCAATAGGGCTAAATTTAGTATACAATACAGAAACCTTGTATCTCCATCCGGCCCTTCAGCATGTATCAAGTAATATTTCCTACGTATAACCCTTTGGATAGTCTGCTCTAAACATGTTCAAGAGTCAAAACATATCTATCAAAACCTTGTAAGTATTCTTGCCCCTGAACATGTATAAAGCAACACTTTCTATGCATAAACATTGGGCAGTTTTACTTTGTACATGCTGAAGGGCCAGAAGGAAAAAAAACAAGCGATGAGTTGTGCTACTTTCTCCTTGAAAACCATATCTTGTCCTCTTCTCTCTTGTTCAGCATGTCCCTCTGATCCAGCCTGGGTTTATCGTGCCCCATACTGCTATTACTACAGTGAACCTACTGGCGATGGACGTCTTAGCTTTGACGAGGCAGAGGACTTTTGTCACGATGGAGGAGGACATCTAGCCTCTATACACGACCAGGATGAGCAAAACTTTATCAATAGTTTGGTGAGTATACATATTTCAAAATGTCTAAATGTTCTAAAGGGGTCTAAAATCAACCATTTACAAGAAAAAGGGTATTTTTTTCAATATCCTGTCAATTTTTACATCAAAGGTCAAAGTGGTGCGATAAACACATGAAATCCTCATTTTATTACCAATGTTGGCTTCAGAGGCAATATGTGTTAAGGGGGTGTTATGAATAATGTTCGACTGCCCCCACCCCATGATTAAATATGATGCCTTCATTATCTATTATTGATGCCATGTGAGTCATTTTTAGAAGATGCTTATAAGAACCATGATGAGTTGACACATGTTGAGTGTGTATCGATCAGGATTAGAATTTCTGCGAGAATCCATTCACGGAAAGATTCTCCTAAACAAATAAGCAAGAATCAAATTCTCTTTTATAGTTTATGCACATATTGAATGGGGAAAATATAAAGATTCTCGAAAATTATGTCGCAAGAATCTGAATGGATTCTTGCAGCTTTACACAAAATTCTAATCTTGACGATGAGGCAACTTTATGAATAGCATGTTTTGTATGTGCCAAGAAAACAGCCTTGATAAGGCCAACAAAAGTTTGTTTCCAGTAATTTTTTTGTTGTCAAATTCATAGTGGAGATTCACTTGAAATGGTTTCATTTAGTCAAATCTGTGCATTTTTGTTACTCTTATGCTCGCTAAAATTTGATTTTCGCCGCAAATTTCCACTTTCGTGTTTGCTGTATGTGGCCAATCGCCATCTTGAAACATGTTGGACACAATTTCAACAAAAGATGGCACCCTTTTTTCTATTACAAAAATTAAATGCGCAAGAATCGAAGGTCTCAGTGAAATGCGTGCGCACTACTGGCAACAAACTTGTTTTTTGTTTGGCCGCTACTTTAGTTGTACCACGCAGTTGTTGTACAGTCCACAGGTACTAAGCATACAATACCTATACAGGTGCTGGCAGCTATTAACATAATGCTGGGCGTAAGAAACTGGCTGTGTAATTTGAATATCTTAGTCTTGCATAATAATAAGCATTGTATTGCATTGTATTTTTTCTGCAGCTTCGGGTAAATCTGGTTGGAGAATACTGGATTGGTCTCAAAGATCGTAATCTCGGCAGTGGCGTGTTTGAGTAAGTAAATGATGTAACATTGTCGGTTTGGCTTAACACTTTACACGCGGCTATTGGTTTGACCATATACTAAACGGATTTTTCAGAACCTTTTACAATGTTCAAAGTCTATCTCAATGATTACTGACCCAATACTAGACATGTTTGTACTTATTTCAATGCATTTCTCACAGTGAATTCAAATATGGTAACGAAATTCAATCATTTTGACATTTTTGAAACATTTTTCTGAATTGTTGGAATGTCGTCTGCAGCTGCCTGCCGCATGGGAAGTGTTAATGAAGATGGGGAACATTAAATGCCAACTTATGGTTAGTGAAGTACAGAATGCAGATCCTTAGTCTACGTGCTGATAAGGCTACAGGGGAATCCTGTCCTATAAGGTCCATCGCAAATAGGTAAAAATCAATTGATTATCCTTTTCTGATGCATTGTGGGATAGAAGAGTGGGCAAATTTGTCACTTTTCTATCCCACAATGCATCAGAAAAGGATAATCAATTGATTTTTACCTATTTGCGATATGTCTATGGGTGAATGGACCTCCCAGATTGGGTCAGTCGCTCAGGATTTATTTCCCCCTTTCAAAATTACACAAAAATCTGTAAACATAATTGCCCTTTTTAAAATTAAAAGAAATAAAAAGAATTAGGTCGGAACTATAGTCGTCGTCAGAATACTTCAGCACTTTTTTCTGTGACAACTGCGTACAGTGTAAACTCGGAAGTGCGTTGTAGAACAGCGTCACAACAGTGTTATCTTTGAGCAGTTTGCCGCGTCGCGTCCCCTGTAATCCGATTGGCCGCGATCATATCTATGGGTCATGAAATGTCCCTGCTCATTAACTAGATTGCGTGCGTTGGCTATTTTAAAAAGTGCAGAAGTATTCTGACGACGACTATAATTTACACATGAAATTTGCCCCTCAATTTCTTAAAAAATTAGTTGCTCTGGCCCGTAGAACACAACTTCATTTTTTGTCGCAATAACAGACTTGCTGAACATGGGTTAATTATTGCTCTGTAACGTTTGACTTGTTAAAGGTGGGTAGATGATACACCATACGATTACACCAGTTGGAAGCCAGGACAGCCAGATTTTAACAATGGATTGGAGGGGTGTGGGGCTACAGAAGTAGAGTCCTGTAAGTAACATATTTGTACTTTATACAATCTAAGAATTTAACGTAACAAATAATTTATACATTTGTAAAAAAACAAAAACATTTTGTAAATTTTGAGAAAAATGACAAAAATTACCTAAAAGTGAAATTTGTGGCATATGCCATTGTCTTATCAGTTTGAAAGCCAGATCAACCAGACCTCTCCAATGGATTGGAGGGGTGTGTGTCAACAGGTCTAGAGACCTAAAGTGCATGATATGGTTAAATAATAAATCTTGGAAAACAAACCAATCTGAGAAAAACCTGGTTTTGTATCCAGTGATGGGGAAAATCCTCCTTCCCTCACTCAAAACGGACAAAAAATTAAACCAAAAATATGAAATTTAGCCTTGGTGTTTTACTTTATCATGCCTACTCCAATAAGCTGCAATCAGTTTACTCAGGCTACTGCAATGGAGGTTGTTTCCAGAGATAAGCCAGTAAATGATGAGGGTTTTAAACCTACAAACCTACCAAAATATAACTATTTTTGTGTAAAGGTAGATGTTCTGATTGCTGGCCCAATTTTTAACTTGATGCTTTCTATTTTACATGAAAGGTCGTCCTTAAAATTGTCACATTCCAAAGTTTGAGTTGCATAACTTCAATGGTTCTAATTTTAGAAGGTCACAAGCATTTTGCCCATTGGGTAGTACACAGATTGGTTGGTGGTTAACCTCCTTTGGCAGTTATTCACCACATTTTAGCCTATAATTTCTAAATGGAACATTTCTGGCCCCTAAGATTTTACAGACATAATGAGAGAAAAATATGGGGATTCTTCCGACATCAAAATATCATGAAGTGAAAAATAAATCATAGCCCAAAAAAATTAAATGGAACATACACCTTTAACATTTTAGTAATAGTTATACCAAAATACTCAGAAGTACTCTATTCCTTCACTCTCTTTAGTATCTTATGCTCAATTTTCACATGATAAATGTTCATGTTTCCTTTGTTTTCAATCAGCCGGAGGTGCTAACTGGAAAGACCAGGCCTGCGGAATTCGCCAGACATTCATCTGCAAGAAAGACTACGACAACGTCGTCCCCATCACTCACGAGCCTACAACCCCCACCCCCGGAGGGTGTCCGACAGACTGGTTAAAATTGAACAACCGATGCTACCATCTGGAAGGAGGAAACGACCAGAACAAATGGACGGATTGGGAGACGGCGAGAGTTAGATGTGCGGGCTTGTTGCCGGGTGCGATTCTTGCTACCATACATTCGCAGCTTACTCAGTGTAAGTACACACATGTGTTTAATTTACTCTCAGCGACGACCCCTCCCCCTCCTGTTTTACGGACCTGCAAAGTAGAGTCAGTCAGTCGGGCGTTGGTTTTTTATATTTATTTATTTTTAATCTAAAATGTCACCAAAATCTGCACAAATCAAGATTTTTTTTAAACATTTGTGAGAAAACAAATTCGACAGCTTTTGGCCAAAAACCAGCTGATTTTATAATTTTATGATGTAAAAAAAAAAAAAATCAAAAAAAATTGGGTTGGTCGGATCTGTAAAACAGGGTGTTTTTTATTGCCACATGAGTCTGATGTATGAGAAAGCATAGAAACTTTCAGTATCTTGTGAAATTACACAATTAAATAAAACCTGCAGAAATATTGCAATTTATGTATGGGAGAACCTGAAGAAGATGAAAACCACCACATATAGTTTGCCATGACCTAAGCAGTGTTTCTATATCATTTTTGTCTTCACTGCAGCTGAGCTGACTTCCTATCTATACTACATTCAAAGCGATGTCTGGATTGGATTGACAGACCAGGGACAAAAAGGCAAATTTCATTGGGTAGATGGTACTACACTGGACTATACAAACTGGTTACCAGGTCAACCAAGTGATCAGATAGTGCTACCAGATGGCGTAAGTAAAAAGATGCTTAGGCCAAGAGGCCAATTTATTTCTCTTTTTTGGGGAGGGGGGGGGGGGGGGGGGGGCGGGGATAACAAACAAATGGCTAATTCCCACTATATGTTTGAGCATTCTGAAATAATACCAAAATATTCAAGGAAATTTGGGAAAAACAACAACAACAAAACAAAGCCTGTCAACCAACCAAACCTATTTGAGAGGTCTGCCAATCAGTAGGAATTCAATGGGCCCAATCGACCGATATTTTTATTGGAAGACGATAGGGTAGTATCATCTTTCACATCTTTTTGATACACTTTTACTCTCTGGACTCAAACATCGAATCAATCTGGCAACTCCAACACTGCCACTTGGAAAACGCCCTCTAGCATTGTATTGAGAAGGGCAACAAGATTTGCCCAAACATTCACAGTGAGTATTCCTTTTTGGATCAGTCATATCGTTGCTGTTCTGTCAAGCCCTTCAGCATGTATAAAGTAAAACCGCCAAACGGTTATGCTTCGGTAGTGTTGCTTTATAACATGTTCAGGGGCAAGAGTACTTAAAAGGTTTTGATAGATGTGCTTTGCTTCTTGAACATGTTTAGAGCAGACTGCCCAAAGGTTATACATAGAAAGTATTATTTTATACATGCTGAAGGGCCAGATGAGGTAACAAGGTTTTAACAGAACAGCAATGATATGAACCTTATGATCTTGTGGTTTTGCTATTATTTGTGCAATATAGGACCGGGATGACTGTACAGTTATGACCAACGATCCTGACCACCCGGGAAGATGGAATGATATAGGCTGCGACGATACACATGCATTTATGTGTGAAGCTTCACCAAGTAAGTAGGGGGCACATAGATTGGGTCCCAGAATCCCTCTATATGGTGCATATATCTGATCCCATCCGCAACTTGTGTCCTAGGACCACAAGCTCACTCATGATTAGATTTATTCCGTCTTGGTACCCTCAACGGAATAAAGCGCAATAACACTGACAAAATAGTTTAAGAATGTAGGATATCCCATATTTATTGTTTAAGCTAGTGGCCATCCTTGTTTTTACCTCCCCGACCATGAATCATGCTTTTGACATACACTTGTTCATGAATATCATTTCAGCGGTGTCAAAATATGAGCGCTTGTGGTCCGCCATCTTTAAAAATGGTGGACCAAATGGAGTGACTGGGAAAATAATAACATGTCAAAAAAGTGTGCGGTTTACTCATGGAATTCCACAAGTAATCATGTGTTCGTTTTGATTTCAATTTTATAAATTAAGTGAAAATCCTACGTTAAAGCTGATTACTTGTTAACCTTAATTTTCATAATTTATTGGGTTTTTTCCTCACACTTTTTTAAGATATTCTATACCCGGACATCCCAATCCCAAGAGAAGTGTGCATCAAATCCAGCTACTACAAATACGGTCAAGATTGCTACAAGGTTGAGCCGACCCTTATGACTTTTGCCAATGCCAAGGCCTTCTGCGAAAATGACGGCACCGTCCTAGCAACTATAGCCGACGGATACCAGGAGGCGTTTGTTGAGATAATGGTGACCAAATATGGTGATAGAGTGTGGATTGGGCTTGTGGATGATCAGGTAGGATAGCGCATAGGGGTTCTCCGTTGGGTTGGGAAATCGGTATGCCCCTGGTATGGTTTGGATATTTATTATGTGTTGGGATGAGGAATTTTTACACCAGGGCTGGTGATACACTCGGAAGTTGGTGCAGTCAGTATGGCCAATGGATAAGGTTACTAAGTATCATGGGGATGGGGTGGGGTGGGTGGTGTGGTGGAGGAAGGAACTCAGTAGGGGAACCACCTCGGTTGGGTTTATTCAGTTTTTTTGTGTATAAAGAGCAAATGTGAACAATAGCCCAACAGACATTAACAAGGTTAATGAACTTAGTGATTACAAATCAAACTAGTAACTCTCTGCAGAGAGCTTTGATGGACCAATCGATTGGTTCACTGGAACTCAGAAAACATGCATATTACAAGAAATGCACAGGGGGTTAAAATGCAGATGAAACTGAAAAAGAATAAGATAAAAGCCCAAACATTTAGAGAACAACATATATATATAAAACGGAACAAATATCTAGAGGTCATGGAAATCAAGAGATCCTGGACAACAAACTCGGGAACTAATTCTATCAGGAGCTGCCTGTCGGGGCGTGACGATAGAGTTTTCCCAGTGGTTAGAGGTTTTAATATAACCAGGGTTCAGAATACTTTAAAACCAGAAATGTTTGTGTCAATTTAAATTTCGCTAATATCTCGAGAAGCACTTACTCGCGAGAATGTCATGCTGCGAATATTTCTCATTCTTAGAGGGTAAATACTGCTTACCAGATGTTTTGAGGTAACTGTTGAAAATCCAAACAAATGATTTCAGACCCAAGGAATTTTGCCACGGGGAGAATGAGGAGTGTGCCACCCATATGTTGATTTTCTTGTTTGATAAGTAATTTGAGAGCTTTTGTTTTTAGTTTTGACTCGAATTTAGGGATATGGATGTGGATGCTTATGTATTATTACTTGTATATTCTTTATTTCCAATTGTCAGAGTGATGGTCGTTTCAAGTGGTTGGACGGATGGCCATTGTACTACACAGACTGGGCTAATAATGAACCTAGTCTAAGGAATGGGGAAGGTTGTGTGGTGGTGAAGGGTAATGGTAGATGGGACAATGTGCCATGCAGTGAACTACACTATCCCATATGCAAGGATACATTGGGTGAGTAGTGGATGGCCATTGTACTACACAGACTGGGCCAATAATGAACCTAGTCTAAGGAATGGGGAAGGGTGTGTGGTGGTGAAGGGTAATGGTAGATGGGACAATGTGCCATGCAGTGAACTACACTATCCCATATGCAAGGATACATTGGGTGAGTAGTGGATAGCCATTGTACTACACAGACTGGGCCAATAATGAACCTAGTCTAAGGAATGGGGAAGGGTGTGTGGTGGTGAAGAGTAATGATAGATGGGACAATGTGCCATGCAGTAAACTACACTATCCCATATGCAAGGATACATTGGGTGAGTAGTGGAGGGCCATTGTACTACACAGACTGGGCCAATAATGAACCTAGTCTAAGGAATGGGGAAGGTGTGTGGTGGTGAAGAGTAATGATAGATGGGACAATGTGCCATGCAGTAAACTACACTATCCCATATGCAAGGATACATTGGGTGAGTAGTGGATAGCCATTGTACTACACAGACTGGGCCAATAATGAACCTAGTCTAAGGAATGGGGAAGGGTGTGTGGTGGTAAAGGGTAATGGTAGATGGGACAATGTGCCATGCAGTGAACTACACTATCCCATATGCAAGGATACGTTGGGTGAGTAGTGGATAGCCATTGTACTACACAGACTGGGCCAATAATGAACCTAGTCTAAGGAATGGGGAAGGGTGTGTGGTGGTGAAGAGTAATGGTAGATGGGACAATGTGCCATGCAGTGAGCTACACTATCCCATATGCAAGGATACATTGGGTGAGTAGTGGAGGGCCATTGTACTACACAGACTGGGCCAATGAACCTAGTATAAGGAATGGGGAAGGGTGTGTGGAGGTGAAGGGTAATGGTAGATGGGACAATGTGCCATGCAGTGAACTACACTATCCCATATGCAAGGATACGTTGGGTGAGTAGTGGAGGGCCATTGTACTACACAGACTGGGCCAATAATGAACCTAGTCTAAGGAATGGGGAAGGGTGTGTGGTGGTGAAGAGTAATGGTAGATGGGACAATGTGCCATGCAGTGAACTACACTATCCCATATGCAAGGATACGTTGGGTGAGTAGTGGAGGGCCATTGTACTACACAGACTGGGCCAATAATGAACCTAGTCTAAAGAGTGGGGAAGGGTGTGTGGTGGTGAAGAGTAATGGTAGATGGGACAATGTGCCATGCAGTGAACTACACTATCCCATATGCAAGGATACATTGGGTGAGTAGTGGATAGCCATTGTACTACACAGACTGGGCCAATAATGAACCTAGTCTAAGGAATGGGGAAGGGTGTGTGGTGGTGAAGAGTAATGGTAGATGGGACAATGTGCCATGCAGTGAACTACACTATCCCATATGCAAGGATACGTTGGGTGAGTAGTGGAGGGCCATTGTACTACACAGACTGGGCCAATAATGAACCTAGTCTAAGGAATGGGGAAGGGTGTGTGGTGGTGAAGAGTAATGGTAGATGGGACAATGTGCCATGCAGTAAACTACACTATCCCATATGCAAGGATACATTGGGTGAGTAGTGGATAGCCATTGTACTACACAGACTGGGCCAATAATGAACCTAGTCTAAAGAGTGGGGAAGGGGTGTGGTGTTTAAGGATAATGGTAGATGTGACAATGTGCCATGCAGTGAACTACACTATCCCATATGCAAAGACACATCTGGTAAGTAGTGAACAACTTCAACCTTGGAAAAAGTCCTTGGAACACATTGCACACTTTTTGGAATTATTGTGACAGGTTTTTTAGGAAAATTTGAATGATGTTTACTTTGTTTTGAGCTAAATGGGACATCTTCAATGTTGATTTTCCTCATCCCCATCCCCAATGATTCTATTGTTGGGACACTTTAGACAAAATGCTGAAGATATTTACTTGTCACGTCATTGCCTGGGGTAGAGAGATGGATGTTGTCCATTTTTAATACATAACTGTTCAAAGACTTTTTCCAAGTTTGTAGTATATAGAGAATGGGGAAGCCCGTTTTAACACTTTCCACGCGCCTATAGCTTTGCCATATTATACCAAACAGAATTTTCAGAAACGTTTCCCAACTTTCAAGGTCTATCTCAACGATTATTGTACCAATACTAGGCCTGTTTGTACTTATTTCAATGCATGTATTATGGTGATTCCAAATATGGTATTGAAATTCAATAATTTTGATATTTTTGGACAAAAATATGAAATTTTGAAATGTCGTCTGCAGCTGCCTACCGCGCGGAAAGTGTTAAGTTTATTTGTAAACAAAGCTATGAACAATCCAGGTTTAGATGTTCATCTCTTAAATGGCTTTGGATAGAGAAGAGCACTTATAGAATTGTTTTGGTACCAAACTTACAATAACAGCTATCTGTGTTGCCAAAGTACAGATGACAGTTGTCTTAACTAATTAATAAACCTGCACTTTCATATAAATGCATATAATAATGAGCTGAATAAACTGAAGGGAGCAAGAGAGGGAGAGAGGAAGTGTAGGGAAAAAGGTTGCCTACAGTGGGTTTTTTTTAAATTTTAGATAAAAATAACTTGTAATATGAACACTATCAATGTTGTGCACAAAATATAATAGGTGAAAGCCTTTTCGAAAAACAATCAACATGACTAGAATGTAAGGAGCATGCAGTATGTGATCACAGTGACGTACACCATGAGTCCTGTAAGTTGAACAAATGTGTGGTATTGTGAGTTATGTGACCAAATCTTTTAACAAGTTGTTTTGTATTGAGGGGTCTTGAAAAGGGGTCTTGTTTGGTATCGAAATAATTCTATACGTTTTCTCTATCCAAATATGTTTTCATTTTGGTACTGCAAAATATTTAAAGTAAGGCACAAAGCTTTACAAAGTTTTAGAAACTTTTGGGACACCTATACATAACCCTGTACATACATAAACAACATTTATAAGGCGTCTTTTCAAAGCGCCATGAAACAAACAAAAATAAAAAACCAAAAAAGAACTAATGCAAACATAGTCAATATGATGGATAGAAATGAGACTTCAAAATCTTCTTAAAACAAGGCAGTGTTCATGCCTCCCTGTGATGTTTTTGGGAGGCAATGGATTTATACTTGCAAAAACTTATAATGATTTCAGGGTTGTAGCTAGACCAGATTGAGTGCCGGACAATTTTACTGACGGCGAACGGAGTAAGTGGAGTGAACGGAGTAAGTGTAGCGAACGAAGTGCAGTGGATCATGGAATGGAGTCTAGAGGCCTTCTTAATGTTTTTAAGGGGTTATTAATGCACTTTCAGGGTTCCTGCCAGATAATTTCTTGTTTTATGAGGCAGTTTAATGATTTTTCCACAAATTGTTTAAAAAAAAGTTTAAAAATTTTTAGTGCCAGATTTTTTCCTCTTTTTTTTTTAAGAGTGCCGGACGCAGGGTATGACTTCCGGACGGCCCCATCCGGCATAGCTACAACCCTGAATGATTGTTTTTTTCTGTTTTTGTTATTTTGCAGCCTTACCACCACCTACTATACCCCCTGGCGAAGGCACATGTCCAAGTGGATGGCTGGAGTTCGGTTCATGGTGCTACAAATTTGACGTGGCTCGCGATTACGCCTCCTGGATCGAAGCTGACAATGACTGTAAACAAAGCCACGGCGCAACACTTGCAAGTATACACAGCAAGCAAGAGAATGAGTTTATACGAACCAATGCATACACGTCAGTGGGACTGAGAGGAATATGGATTAATATGCGCAGAGGGTTTGGTGGTAGGTTTTAGATTCTAGGGATTTTACAAAAGGGAGTCTAATAATTTTAAATAGTAAACATACTGGCAACCCATGGTGCAATGCTTGCCTAGGGGCCAGTTAGGTATGATGTTGTAATCATCCGCGTGAATGAAAACGCGAAATGTGGGTGCTTTTTTCGACCACAACGCGGATCCGAGCGGACCCTTGCTAAGGGTATCAAAATCACCAATTTCAGAGAATAAGGGTGTTTTTTTCAACATGAATCCGCGATAAGGGTTGCTTGGGGCGATAGTCATGTGTCATCAATAAGATAGCTCCAAAAACAGTTGGCCTGTAGGGATAAATTTACACACAAAACTGAATCATGCACTTTCTTCATATGTTCATGTTAGTCTAAACTCTGTCTTGAGGGCCTATATCCTTTGTATGAGTATGATTCTTTGAATTGTAATCCTTGTTAAGGGTCACTTTTTCCTTCTTTGAGAATCCATGTTAAGGGTGGTTTTTGAGAGTGGATTCACACAGATGATTACAACTTTTATACATGAGTGCCCCCCTCCCCCCGGGAATGCTTGTCAGTACGTGGTATACACTTCAAGCAAGAGAATGAGTTTATGATTCCACCCCACTAGGTTCCAGGGGGGTACTCATGTATGTAAGGCATACGGGGACGTGCCGCTCCAGTGGGTCGTTTTTTCATGAGACATCCTTAGCCTTGGGTAGGCTTTTCAACTGAAAAATCCTTAGACATGGGTCCTGTTTTTCGATTTTCGCGAAAATTTACCAAAATTAGGTCTATTTTCGCGAAAATTTGGTCTAAAATGAAGCAAAGCCCCTAAAAATCACCCTTAGAAATGGGGAGGGGTTTTGAATCTCCAGCGGCACACCCCCGACCAAACCAAATCCGAGTACCCCCCCCCCCCCCCCCCGGGACTAGGTTCCCTATACTTTTACAAGCTAGAGAGGATGTGTTATAAAACATTGATTTTCTTGCATATAAAGCAACTGGCTTTTTCAACATTATATTTTTTTTCAAGTTCATGAATTTGTGATCATTGAAGTACACAATTTATATAGGGTAACCCTTAAAGTTCCCGATTTTGGACAGCTGGTGTATCATTCTCATTTATCATCAAAAAATTGAGCAGTGCTGACTGAATGTGTACCAAAATCACGCTAAAACCTACAAAATTGACTGACAAGATCTCTTTTTGCACTGTGGTAATTTATATTAGTCCTAAAATCAGGATTATATTCCAACTTTAATCATTTGGGAGCAATAAGTACCTTTTCTGATTACTTATGATCATAATTGGGCCAAAGGCTTCTAGAATAGAGATAAAATCTTGATTTTTCATCGGGAAGAACTACAATCATTTATAGTGATGTGGAATCTTAATAGGCTAATGCTAATAAAATTAATTATTTTTTAAAGAGAGATTTCATTTCAAAGCAAACATGTTATGAATGTTAATGGCCTTTCATATCCAAAAATGAAATTATGGATAACATTATTTTGTATCAAAATCAGGTGTTTATTTTTACTTTTGTTTTTTTAATTAAGTATTCTTTTGAATTATTTAGGGGCTGTGTTTTAAGGTAAGTGCCCTGCAGACAGGGTTTATCATTCTTTTCCCAGATCTATTTGAATTCATAGATGGTACACTGGCTTACTATCTGATCTACAGTCACCAAAAAAAGTAACTATACAGGTAATAAATGGACTTTTAACTAAAAAAATATATATCCTACCTAAAAATATTAAATCATAAAGTTTTTGAAAAATTTATCTTCTTTAATATGAGATATTGCACGCTAGGATCGGTTGAATATTAAAGAAGTGACAATCCAAAATGTAAGGTAAAGTCACAATTTCATTTTCACATTTTACAAAAACAGGAGAGTATGACAGGTAGCGTGTGTGTGGCGTATTGATCCATCGGAACAATACGGCCGACTGTCCAACCTGCACATGCATCCCCAATAGCACTACAGGTAATCGATAAGGTACCCGTAGATGGGTCCGCTTGTAGAAAATAAAAATGTGAAAATGAAAATCGGACGTCACCTTACATTTTGGAGTGTCACTTCCTCAATAATCACCGGATTCTAGCGTGCAATATTTCATATTAAAGAAGATGAATTTTTTAACAACTTTATAATTCAATATTTTTAGGTAGGACATATATTTTTAGAGTTATAAGCCCATTTATTACCTGTATAGTTACTTTTTTTATGACTGTATGCCAACTATGAACCATCAGACGCCATTTGGAGTTGAGTGCTGCGCAAATTGATTCATATTTTATGTTCTTTATTTTGCAGATCAATTTGAGAACACTGACGGTACACCAGTCGACTATGTGAACTGGGCCAACGATGAACCAACTGGAGCTGTGAATGGTGTGAATCAGGACTGTGTAGAACTCTATCCAGACAGCTATGGAAAATGGAACGATGAAGATTGCACAAAGTCTGGGGGATATGTATGCAAACTGCCAAAAAGTATGTCAGCCTTATGTTGATGTAGATTACTGATCGTACATGTGTGGAACATATTTGTTTGTCTCACCTATCATTGTTAGGCACACTATAGTTTGATCAGTTCCAAATTGGCGAGAAATATTCGTTTTTTATCTCTCCACGAGCAAAAGTAATCCAAGCGTACTCGCGCGATTTGCTAACACGCACACGGATTTGGGCGCATGTCCGTGTTACGCGCATGATGCACAATGCCCATGTTGAATTGGTGCGGGCCCGCGTCCTTCTCTATTCATTCGCTGCTGTTATGAGGCTTCCCCAATTTGGAACTGATCAAACTATAGACTTATTCTTACATTATCTTACAAGCCCTAATGCAGTTCACAGAGTTCCTATTAGTAACTAATTAAATGGTCTCTGGAAATGTATTGAATGATGTCATAGCTATAATAAATGGTGTTTCAAGGACATATTGGTGGTCTGAATAAACTTGTGTAAGCCATTTAGAAAAAAAATCAAACGGTTCATTTCAGACACAACAGAGTAACAACAAAATGTCTGTTGATGGGCTCCTTATTTTTTTGTATTGAAAACATTTGTAATTCATTTTTTAAGCTTGTGTGTTTACAGTACAGGGAAGTTCATAATTGGGGCTCATTTTTGTCATTTTTGACGGACATATGTTGAAAACGATATAGTTGTAGTATTTTTTCAATGTCAAGACCCTCTGTAGTAAAGTACTACATTTAGTACTACCCCCTCCAAGTAGATCACTTAAGCAAAATAATACTTCTCTTCATTCACCCTCAAGGCTGACATAACTATACACCATCCTTTCCTTGCAGTGGTGCCTACCAGTCCAACTACTCCTCGTCCCACATCATCATCGTGTCCGACCGAGCCATCATGGTCCTACAACTATCCTTACTGTTACTATGTCAGTACGGCTATCGGCACCGAAATCAAGAGTTGGAAGAATGCGGAGAGCTGGTGTAATACCAAGGGTGGTTACCTGGCTTCCATACACAGCAATGATGAACAGGATTATATCATGTCTATTGTGAGTTACAAAAAGAGACAAATACTAATAGGTTTCTTATAGGGTTTTTAATTATTAGAAAATTGCTTTCATATCTTGAATGGGTTTTAACTGGGTTTTTTTTGCAAAAATGCCCTAAATATGGGGTATGATTCGTGTTGGAAAACCCAAACGCGGGTTAGGCCTTCAAACCTCTGGTGGCACTCCCCATCAAAAAATAATTTGAGTACCCTCCGTGTGCGGCCTATCACCCCTCGCCCAGGTTCAAGTAAAAAAAATATTTAAAATATTTCTTACCAGAAAATGAAGGCAACCAATGCTTGAATCAATAGCTTCATATTTATTTACTGTTATCAGCAAAAAGCAAAAGAAATCACAACATTTCATGGTACTGTTATCCAGTTATAACTATTTTGGTAAAGTTAACTACATAATATTTATGATATTTATGAATAAGTGGATACCTGTATGAGGCACAATGGCTAATTAATAAGATTTTATTTTCATACATCAAGTGCAAAATAATGACCCAAAAAATGTCATTATTTTGTGAATTCAGCAGATCAAAGATAAAATTGGGCTTTTAGATGATCAGATTAAATTGTGGACCGTTATTCACTAGTGAAATTCAATAGAGCTTAATATTCAGAGAAATATCACAAATCTTGTTCTGTTTTTTAAATGTACACTTCTATCTAATTGAGCATAAAACACATTTTCTACAACCAATTTTAACCAACTGCAATTCTTTTGAAAGCTATTGGGACAGCCTTTCTGACAAAATGAATAATCCTAGAAATGTTTGCACAGATTTTTAGAAATAAAATCCCAAAGTTGAGTACAGATTTTTTACTCACCCTGTAGAGGGAGAAAGATGAGAAAGATCGTTTTCACTATTTCTCTTCTAACCATGTAGTATTTATAAACTATCATCTCAACATTGATTTTGATCTTCAGCTTCTTCAGTTGATACCTTCATTCTGGATTGGACTTAGAGAGACTACAGGACAAAATGACTATGGGTGAGTAGTAGAACAAATGTACTGATTTTACATTTTGCTGTATTTGTATGGATTGAATTTTGACAGCTTTACATATTATTAGCCAATATATCAAAGCAAAACAACTATGCTGTCATCATTACTGTTCTGTCTAAACCTTGTATGTTTTCTGATCCTTCAACATGTATAAAGTAAAACTACCTAATGGTTTTACATATAAATTGTTGCTTTTTAAATGTTCTGGGGCAAGAGCACTTACAAGGTATTGATAGATGTGTTTTGGCCCTTGAACATGCTTAGAGCAGACTGCCCAAAGGTTATACATAGGAAGTTTTACTTTATACATGCTGAAGGGTCTGATGGAGATTTGACAAAACAGCGACGAAATATTTCAAATTTAAGCACTCCAGTATGAAATTCTCTACAAAATGACATTCTAATCATTTTTTATCAATCTAGATTTCTAAGTAGATTCAAATTAGTTTTTGATAGATTACTTTTTTTTAATATATGAACAGAGATAAAATGATATATTATCCATATTCTTTTATTGCGTACTCTAAAGCTAGATTGTGCAATATGTGATATTGAGATTGAGGCCAATATATTCGGTAATATATAAAGAATATAATAGAAAAAAATATGCTTCTTCAAATCATATATTGTGATTACAATGTCCGATTACCTTCAACATGGTATCATCTCAAAGCTTAGAATGTGCTTTCAAGTCATATCAATAACTCGGGCCTCCAACTTGTCCATTTTGATGTGACTGATCACATATGATGTTTTCACTTTCCAGGTATTTCTTTTTACAAAATGAATTAGTCAAGAATGTGAATATATGCATTAACACTTTCCACGCGGCAGGCGTTTGAAGACGACATTCCAAAATGTCACAAAATGTTTCAAAAATGTCACAAATTTGAATTTCATTACCATTTTTTTGAATCACCATAAGAAATGCATTGAAATAAGTACAAACATGCCTAGTATTGGTACAGTAATTCTTAAGATAAACTTTTGAAAATTGAAAGAATTTCTAAAAATTGTTTTGTATAATGGTAAAACTAATAGCCGCATGGAAAGTGTTAACAATATTATTGTTTTATTGTTGCATAATAACAGATGGTCTGACGGTACCTACGTGGACTATGTCAATTGGGATCAAGGTCAACCTGATGATTACGCTGGACAAGAAGCCTGTGTTGAAATGCATCCACTTACAACAGGTAAAAATGAAAAGATTTATTGAACTCTAAAAACATGAAATTTATCACGCGCTGTAACTTTTGAAAGATTTTTATTTATTTTTATTTATTTGACAAAAAAGTGCCTAAAACTTGCCAAGTGATTTGTTTAGCGTACCTTATTTGGTCAAAATTTTAAAAACTAAAAAAGAAATTATGAAAAAATAAAAATACCACTCCTAGAGAAGTGCCGTTGGATGAATTTGGTGCAATATCAGCATTTTTACCAAGAACTGATTTTAGGGATGATTTTCCGATCCAGTTAGTAGTCACTTTAAAATCGCGCAAATTCCTGGTGCCTACTTTAAGACATAAAGGCATCTGTAGACATACACTAATATCCACCTAGATTAGTTTTCTTCTCCCTATGTATGATGAAACAATAACCAATAAACATCCATTTTATATCCAGCTGGTGAATGGAACGATCTCGCCTGTGGCGTGGAACAAGCTTTCATCTGCAAGAAACGTTGGGATAGCACCACCCCCATCGAACCTCCGACCACTAAACCTCCAATAGAAGGAGGTTGTCCCTCTGACTGGTACAAGCTGGATAACAAATGCTATAAGCTTTACGGAGGAGGCGGGACAGCTGGGGTATTGACATGGGATGAGTCACAGCTGGCATGTCAGTCAAACCCCGGAGGAGACCTGGCTTCTATACACTACCAAGGAGTACAATGTAAGACACAAGTTTGAATTTCTGGGGCGCCCGCTACAGCGGCACCTCCTATAAGGTCTAAGAATGACCTTTGGGAAAACAGTATCTTACACTGTATACGTCTCACCAGGAAAGGTGATCGCATGTCACAATGCTCAAAACCTTTAGCACATACAAATCTGAAATGATTTCTTAACCTTTTTGCAAGTGTTACCAAGGAGTACAATGTAAGACACAAGTTTGAATTTTTAAACTACTCATCACTTGTTGTGGAAAAGTAAAATTAGTTTTCTCATATTGTGGAAGTTGTTATTCTTATGTGCTCAATTCTTTAAACTTGACTTAATTCACACAATCTTGCGTGTAAAATAGATTGAATGTTTAGCTGTGTCGGAAGAATGGTATATAGAAATTCAGCTTTATTACCCTAATTATTATTAGTCACTGATTATATGCTGATGTAAATTGGAGTATATTGTGACAGTAGCATGTCCAGAATTTTTTGGGGAGGGGGGAGGGTAGGACCTCCATTTCCCCGAATGGCTTTACATAATTTTGCCCGATTTTTATCCCCCTGGTTTGTAAAACCAGAAGGGGATTTTGTCATCATGTAATGTGTGTCTGTCTGTCCGTGCGTGCGTATGTCGGTGGGGGTGGGGGGGGGGGGTGCCTTTTGGTTAGCCTTTTTTTCCAAATGCTGTATCTGTTGAAAGGATGGACGGATTGACTTCAGACCTTCAGTGATAGGTAGGCCATGGTCAAACACTGTAGCTGCTTGTTTGGGGGTCTAATTTGCAAAGGTCATCTGAGGTCAACGGTCATCTAGAGGTCAAATCGTAAAAGTTGCCCGATGGACTTCAAACTTGGAGAAAAGAAACATGAACACCGGGTGAACATGTCTAAAATAAATTAGAGGTCATCCAAGGTCATCTGAGGTCAAAGGTCATCCAGAGGTCAAATTGTAAAAGTTGCCCGATTGACGTCAAACTTGGAGACAAGAAACATGAACACCGGGTGAACATGTCTAAAATAAATTAGAAGTCATCTGAGGTCAAAGGTCATCCAGAGGTCAAATCGTAAAAGTTGCCTGATTGACGTCAAACTTAGAGACAAGAAACATGAACACCAGGGGAACATGTCTAAAATAAATTAGAAGTCATTTGAGGTCAAAGGTCATCCAGAGGTCAAATCGTAATAGTTGCCTGATTGACATCAAACTTAGAGACAAGAAACATGAACACCAGGGGAACATGTCTAAAATAAATTAGAGGTCATCCGAGGTCAACGGTCATTAGAGGTCAACCAAGGTCAAAGGTCAACAAGGGGTTAAATTGTACCATGAACACCGTGGGAACATGTAAAAAAATAATTAAGAGGTCATCCGAGGTCATCTGAGGTCAAAGGTCATCCAGAGGTCAAATCGTTAAAGTTGCACGATTGACCTCAAACTTGGAGAAAAGAAACATGACCCATACATGACCTTTGACCTCATTTAGTTGATCTACCAGCCAGGGGGATTCGCAAGTCGTGACTTGCAGTATTTTCTGAATATGAATTTGGTCATAATTTCTTTTTTTTTTGAACAAAACTTTAAAATGATATTCCTCGAAATATGTGCTTTCTTTATACAACTGACGTCTTGAAATTGGAAAGATATCACTTAAATTTCCCCTAATTTGGGTCTTGCCTTCATGTAAGCACTCACGAATCTTGAATTTCGAACTTTGAGATGAGGACGCCCTTTGCTGACAGGTTGTTGATGCTGTAAAAATAATAGAGTATTTATTTTAACAAAGAAAGGCTACAGATGGACTCGAACCACTAACCTCTGGTCTATAAGCCTAATTCCTGACCACTACGCTATGCAAGCCGATCTGCCGAGAAGCCGTTCATTGTTAATACTTCACGATCAATAATGGAATAAATCTATATTTTTATTAAATAATAACAAGAATGATGAAAATAAAATGTTAACGCCCTCTATAGCCGAACAATATTTGCTATGTTATAGAAGGCGCTACCATTTTTATTTTCGTGAGCGCTTACATAAAGGATGAACCCGAATTTGAATTTAACTGAATGGGTGAGGGGGTGGGAGTGGGGGCATCCTACCCCTTTGGACACGCCACTGTATTGTGATAAAAAGATAACCATATTTTCATATTGTAATTGTCAGTGCTTAGAAATTATGAACATCTTTGCAGTTAAGAATGTCTGTGTGACAGAATTCTTTAAGAAGAATTGTAAATAATTAATATAAAATCTATGGATTAAAATGAATCAAAGCTCATTCATACTATGCATTATTCACCATGTGGTGCGGTAGCCTTACTTCTGCCGCCGTGAACAGATATTTAGTGTGGGTCACGCTTGGTCAATGCAGGTCATCATAATGTTCCCATCCCTTAATACTTTTGGACCAGTGATTTGACATTTCGCCGGTAATAAATCATCGAAGATTTTGTCAACCGCTAACTATGTGGTCTATTTTCAGGGTTATGAAGGTTAGTTTATACCTTTGGGGCATATTTATGTCCTTTGCAGTCTTTTAATTGTACCACATAGTGGGAAATAGACACATCCTTAGAAGATTCATTACCGGTGATATGTCAAATCACCGGTCCAAAAGTGTTAAGGGATGGGAACATAATGATTGCATGTGATGGCAGCGAGCGCCGTGAGGCAAAATAGGAGAATGCCAGTGTTTATGCCATGCATCACAGCCTGCCACAATGGCAGATACATACTCTAACACCATTATGGTAACGCACATCAACGCATGGTAAATAATGCCTAAGAACAGATTTAAAGTATTGTTCATCTTGGTGTATACCTTATATGGCCAACTGAATGAATTAAATACCTAAATTCTAACATATGGAATTGTCTTTTTTTATCATAGCGTTATTGACAGCCCTCATGAGGGACCATCCTGGTGCTAATGTATGGATAGGCCTGTCAGATAAGGGCTCATTCCGTAAATTCTACTGGTCAGACGGGTCGGATTTGGACTATACCAACTGGGCCGTCGGTGAGCCTGATGGCTCAATCACAAACCCTGTAAGTTATAAATTGAGATTGTCATTTTTTTGAAACCAATAAAGTTTGACAGTTTCGTGTGTTATACACTGCATCAGAAAAACTGTCAAACATGAGTAAAATGTATTGGTTTTGAAAAATGACAATCTCAATTACTTGTTCCTGCATACCTGATGAATTTATTTAAAGGAACCCTGTAAGTTGTTATAAATGGAAAGTGTGTGCTCTGAAGCAAATCAACTGATAAAAATAACTAAAATTTGATTCTCCCCTCCCCCTGCAAAAAGAAAGAAAAAAGTATCTTGTAATAACTGTGAAATTATATGACTCAAGTCAAATCAGACTCCACTTAACATTCCGAGACTTGACTCGACTTTTGTTGCAAGGGCCAATTGACTCAACTGAATCAAGACCAGACCCACAATGACTGATTGTCACAAACCTCATTTAAATTAAAATTGAAACTAGCTGAGTTTTCTTCCAAATCTGCCCAGCACATATACGTTTTATCATAACTTTCAAAACCGCACAGTTTTTTTGGAATTTTTCTAACAGTTGTGTGTAAACTTCAATAAGTCTATACTTAAAGCAGACGACACAAACAGCGCCACCTAACATGTGAGATACAGCCGTGTGACAGAGTGATTCTCGAAATTGCTTAACGTAAATACCAGTGATATCTGCTGCCAATATCGCATTGCTTTCATATTCATTATTCTCATTTCATATTGTAATTATTTTATATTCTCAGAGCGGGACTGACTGTGTAGAGATGACCAATGACCCTGACCATCCAGGCAAATGGGATGATACTACATGTGACCTGGATAGAATGTATATGTGCCAAATGCCTGTGGGTAAGTCAACAATTAATCAATCAATCAATCAATCAGATGAAATCATACCATCCAGACAAACCTGATGATACTCGATATAACCGAGATAGAAGGTAAATTTGCCAGATGACTGTGAGTAAATCCACAACCAATCAATAAATCAATCAATAAATCAATCAATAAATCAATCAATCAATCAATCAATCAATCAATCAATCAATCAATCAATCAATCAATCAATCAATCAATCAATCAATCAATCAATCAATCAATCAATCAATCAATCAATCAATCAATCAATCAATCAATCAATCAATCAATCAATCAATCAATCAATCAATCAATCAATCAATCAATGTATATTTGCTAAATGCGTGTGGGTAAGTCTACAATCAATCAATTAATCTGTTGATCAATCGGAATGTAAGTGCAAATGCTTCCTTGATCCATGATTGCTTGATCTTGTAGGTTTTTCCAAGGTCTACAGTTTTATACTGGTTTCATAATTGAATATTGAATAAATCACTGGAGGAATTTGGGGGCTGCAATGGGAATACTGATAAATTATAGTTATTTTTCTCAAATTTCATGACCAGATAATGAAAATGTCACTGAGTATTTGAATTCTGAAATAGAATGATAGATAATCGTAAAAAAAAGTTTGTT
The DNA here is from genome assembly GCA_035610835.1 of Ophiura sarsii. Taxonomy (NCBI): domain Eukaryota; kingdom Metazoa; phylum Echinodermata; class Ophiuroidea; order Amphilepidida; family Ophiuridae; genus Ophiura; species Ophiura sarsii. The sequence goes on from CM069456.1 coordinate 30,706,830, forward strand.
TTTTCAGTTGATGTCAACATTTTTGAATATAGATGAAGACTAAATGTACTCATACTATACATGGTATTTTTAATTGATTCTAGATCCATTGGAGACTGGTGGTAATCCAGATCTACCCAATACCTGCACACAAGCAGGCTACCAGTCCTACTTTGATGGGTGCTACAAACTAGATGAAATACCCAGAACCTATGATACAGCCAGGACAGCTTGTGAGAATGATGGCGCTTTCTTGGCCTCTATTGGGGATGGTTACGATGAAGCGTTTGTTGAGACGGTGCTATTGAAAAAAGGATACGCCGCTGCCTGGATTGGTCTGCGACAAAACCCTGTAAGAAATGTGGAATCAAGATATCAAGTTTTCACCCTTTTTTCGATTTTTACTATGCCCCTAACATAAGTGACCCAGTGCAAGTAAATGAGGCACAAAGGACATATGATAATTGAGTTATCTATATCATGATAATATGAATAAGTTAAGGACATTTTGGTACCAAAGTTAATGTTATATCATATTCCTAACCAATTATTAAAAATCCCCTTGTCGAAAAAACATCAAATACAAATGTGACGCGATCAAGAGGAATGAGTCGGATGTCGACCCTGGTCGAAAATGAGGTTTTAATACAGTTTTAAAGAAGACACCTAGAGCTTTTAGAAACTGAAAACCCCATGTCGATACGACGTTTTGTCCCAAAGTTATGTCAAATTGTATACATGAATTTCCATCAAAACTTATGTAAGCCGCCATTTTGAATTGGCCATATCTCAATTTGGGATTCCCCGACATCCGACTCATTCTTCTTGATCGCGTCACAGATGGTCAAGTTATGACCATTTAAAATTTTGTTTTTTGTTAACAAATCAATGGATTAAATGAAAATTAAATACTTAACTCTTTAATTTTATGAATTTGAGTTTGGGTTGGACACAGGGTATATCAAAGATCAGAAATAAGACTTTTTATAAATGTGACTTATTATGATCTTGTCCCACATTTGTACTCTTAAATAAAATAAGCTACTACCGCATTGTGTCTCATTTGGGTCATATATTAGATTTGTCAATTCTCGTGCCTGATAAATAGCTTAACACTTTCCACACATCTATTATGTTACCATTTACAAAACAAGATTTTTCAGAAACCTTTCCCAACTTTCAAAGTCTATCTCAAAATTTACTGAACCAATACTAGGAATATTTGTACTTATTTCAATGCATTTCATATGGTGAATCCAAATATGGTACTTAAATTTGTCATTTTTGACATTTTTTAAACATTTTGTGAAATTTTGGAATGTCGTCTGCAGATACCTGCCACGTGGAAAGAGTTAAGACTCTCATAGAACACCATTATCATATGAATGGTATTCATTGGTTGAATGATAATCCATTTCTTCACAGGACACAAAAGAATTTGGCTGGGTTGATAGCTGGCCACTACTGTACACTAACTGGGCCGAGAATGAGCCTGGCAATAATAATGCAGAAGGGTGCGTCACTGTCACGTCTGGCGCCAACTGGGATAACATCAACTGTGGTGTCAAGCAAGTTTCGATCTGCAAATATACATCTGGTATGTATACTGGGGTCAGGAAGGGGTACAAAATGTTAATTGAAGGTAGTAGGGAGGGGAGAAAGCAGGGTGTAGCCTGGTAACAGCAATGGAGATGGGTGCTTCACTGTCACGTCTGACGCCCAACTGTGGTGTCAAACAAGTGTCGATCTGCAAATATACATCTGGTTTATTTAATTGGAGGGTGGGTTGGGAGAGGATATGGGGAAGAGGTAGTTAGGTGGGTAGGGGAAGTAGTGGTAGAGGGAGTGAGGTGGGGAAGGAGTAGGAGGGAGTATGAGTGGGGTGGCAGGGGGAAGGAGTGGGGTGAAGGATTGTTGGTAGAAATAAAATGTGGATTGGGTTTGTGTCACACGAAAAATATATTTTCCTTTATTTCTCTATTTTTAAAGCCTTCAGGATATTCAGCTAACCATTTGGAATCAACAGTTCATTTTTGCAAAGTACATATTGTAGAATGTTTATTTAACTATGCAACCATCCACCTGGCCCATTGAATGGTATATTTTCCGTCCGGGCTAACAATGCCATATTTGATGAAAACAATCCTTTCTCTCCCTTAAATTTGAACTCTTAATACATTTTTTGTGTGTGTTTCCAGCTGAGAAGCCAGCCACGCCAGCCCCAGTGGATGGTATCTGCCCTGACGGTTGGGTGCCGTATGGAGCAAACTGCTACATATTTGATGTGGCCTCAGGGAACAGTAGGTACTCATGGAACGAGGCCTCGTTAACGTGCAAGGCAGGAGGCGGTGATCTCGCCAGCATACACACCAAAGCAGAGAATGAGTTTGTCAGGGCAAAAGCAGAACAGCTGCAGAATACAAACGGCATGTGGTTGGGAATGACGCTGGATGCAGGAAGTAGGTGGAATTCACAAACTTAATATAATGTCACTGTTCTATCAAAACCTTGTATATCCATCCGGCCCTTCAGCATGTATAAAGTAATACATCCTATGTATAACCTTTGGGCATTGCTCTAAACATGTTCAAGGGTCAAAAACACATCTATCAAAACCTTGTAAGTGCTCTTTTTCCCTGATTATGTATAAGCAATAGGTCCTATGCATAACCGTTGGGCAGTTTATATTTATACATGCTGAAGGGCCACAAGGAGATTCAAGGTTTTGACAGAACAGCGACGATAAGGTGTAAAAAATATGGTTTGTTTGCCGTAACCCAACTACTTTTCAATTACAAAAATAACACCTCCGACAGAACCATCCTTTTATTCGTCACAGTGCTGGGTTTTTGTTGAGAGACCTAGAAAATGTTAAGGTAAAACATGAATGTTTTAAAGTTTTTAAATTGTCAAGGTTGTATTAATTTGTTGTGACTGAAACTAAACACTGTGTCAGTCTCCCATGGCAGTGTTTCCCTGGGCTAGCAGACCCAGTTCCCCCTCAACCCTATATTTATTAACTGTCTCTGTTTGTAGAATCGGGGACACAATAGGAGGGCAGTATTTTAAATGGGTATATTCAATAAAAGAGGGCGCACTTCCGAGTGGGTAAAACCCAGGAAATAAAGATTATGCAGCCAGGTGTGCAAAGTCATAATTCTCTCTCAGATGCATAAATCTTTGTCTATCTCATTACAAATGATTTTCATGTGAAATAAATGTATTTTCTTAATCAAATCTACAACATGAAAACAGAAATTGTACCGATTTACTACAATAAACAAATCTGGTAACTTGTCCATGTCTTTTTCATGGCGATACGTTGGTTTCAAGCGTGCTTATTTACTGCACCATGGCAAACAAGAACATGTGGTGCTATGAAGTGAATGCAGATTGAATGTCGAATTGCGCATGAGTCAACCACCGCGGCCTTGTAATTATCAACTTCCAATCAGAAGCCAACTTTTTGATGGTTTACATATTAAACCACTCCCACATGTTTTTGTCTCCCAGATAACCTAATATGGTCAGATGGTAGCCCTGTCGACTACGTCAACTTCGCGAGCGGTGAGCCGGATGGTAGCTCAATAACAGATTCTGGATGTGTGGAGATGTACCCCAGTCAATACGGCAAATGGGACGACAAAGACTGCCAGCTAGGCACGGGATATGCTTGCAAACAACCAAAAAGTAAGTCATATTTATTCTTAACACTTTCCACGCGGCAGTCGTCTACATACGACAGTTCCAACATTTTACAAAATGTTTTAAAAAAGTCAAAAACATTAAACAACATCACCATTTTGGAATCACCATAAGAAAAGCATTAAATTAAGTACATCATGCATAACATTGGTTCAGTAATTCTTGAAATAAGACTTTGAAAGTTGGGAAAGATTTCTGAAAACCATTTTTGTGTGGTAAAACTAATAGCTGTGTGGAAAATGTTAAACAGCTAAGAAAGTCATCTCCATTGATTCTTAGAAGAATTGGCAAAATTTATATGAGACAATGCAAATTGAATAGGCAGAGCTTAAATTTAGTAGCGCGATCGCCCTCGCACAGTTCCATAGCAGACGCTTTTGTAATATGCCTTACTGTGCTTCTACTGTGTGCTTATACTGAGCGATTCGCTGTCGCATGGCATACCAACAACACGGGATTAGATGGAATGTTTGTAAGTTATTAGATACAAACATGGGTAAAAGTTGGCAAATTAGGGCAAGAAATGGTACTAATTTTAACAGATAAATGTCTAAATGAAAATAAAGGTATCGATTGTAGACCAAACCCGTGTTCTATTGTCTGACATAAATGCGTTCAATATTTGGTGTTTTTTTTGGTAGAACAACTCCGCCTGAGGCGGTGCGGTGACAGGTCTGTATTTGTGTCTAAATACAATACCTTTATTTTCTAAAAAGGAAATATTTTTGTTCAAAATGTGTGTTAGTTTATGTAAAATGGCATATCTAGAACTTTTTTTCTGGGGTCAAGTCAAGTTGAGACAAGGGCAAAAATCAACCAAACATTGTATTAATGTGAATTTGTAGGGTGTCAGCCCTGTACAGCCTTAAGTGAAAAGGATCATGGGGCAGTGTGGTTAGATCAAAAGTGTTGGGTATTTTTAAAGTGTGAACAAGAAGTGCTATTTTGTGCAAACAGCTCTACTATGACACTTGTCAAAAGTGTTTCGCTCATCATGAATTGGGGCAACCTTTGAAGATATCATTCCAAACCTACCCTGTTTTTAACAATGCATCATATTTATCATAGTTCAGGCAACAAAAAAACACCTGTTATACAGACCCAACCGACCCATTTCTTTAGAAATTGGTGAAAAAATTTGTTGCAATGATGCAAATGAATACCAACCAAAATCTCTTCTTTTTTTCCTCTTCAAAAAATGGCAAAATGTGTACCGATTATTTTGGATTTTTGATGGACATTTTCTGAGAGGTTCGTTTGCCCATACAACAGTGTGGTTTTTTAGCACCTTACTCAGATCTTCGTTTTAATTATTCTATTATTGTTTTATTTTATTTTAAATTGTCCCTTTCTTTTTTCCAGTGCCATTTGAAGTAACAACTAGAAGAACACTGCCACCAGTAATGGGTAAGTTATTTTTATACCGTTTAATGAAATGGCAAAAATGTGTGATATTTTGGCAACATTTATAATTTTGGGGCATACACAATATTTTTTGTAAACCTTGTTGTTGTTTTTTGTCAAATTTTCCAATTCTTAATTTCTTGGAGATTTTTTTGGAATTTGTAAGCAAAAATTGCTATTTTGGGGCCACAAAATGTAATTTGAAAAAACCTCAAATCAAAGTTGATCCTGATATAAGAGTGGATAAGGAATTTAAGAGCTACATGCAGCAGTGCCCTCCAAGTCCCCTGCTTCCCAATCAATCTGTAACATATTCCCTATGTATATGAGGTATATTTGTTTATTTTTATGTTTGTTTGTTTGTTTTCCAGCTACAACTCGCAATGGTGTCTCACAAGAACCTGCTAAACAATCAGGTAGGCATTTGTAATTAGGGAAATATCTGTTTAAAGATTATTCATACACTCTTTTTAGTAGTGTCAAACTAATTAGAAAGCAGAAAGCAAGAAACTAAAATATGCGGAGTGCATTGAAAGTGTGCGCCGTTCAATGTGCGCACCACACGCTTTGTTTTGTTTGGTTGTTCAGGCATCGCAAGGTTCGCCGATTTTTCACTGCGGGTGTTAGCAAACTTGTTAACATGTTTTTATTTGTTATTTATAGATCAGAATTATGCAAAAATTGTGAATTTTGATTCGTATTTCAAAATCGGTGATCAGTTGTTTCGGTTATCAAAAACTTCCTTGACCCAATGGTATTTGGGGAGCTGCATTGAAAAATGGTGGATGTTACAATCTAAGTGCGGATAGGTTTGCGCTAGAAATTGGCAGCACCCTAGTTGATGCGACCTGATTCTGATGATTCACCAGCACCGAAATTACAGCGCTTTGAGCCATTTGGAAAAGGCGCTATATAAATACTGATTATTATTATTATCATAGTGTCGTGTATGAATAAGGTCAATAAATGCGCATGTTTTGTTTCTTTAAAAATTATTCACACATCAACATCAGGGCGCATGCATTGGTTTGTCTAATTACTCTCGAAACAACACATACGCATTTATTGACCTATAATTATTACAACTATAGTCTGATTCAGAATCCCTTAGACCAAACAAAATCACAAAAATGTGTGTGATACCCACTTGCCTTTCATTAGACCTAATGACACTTGAGGGTGCTGTTGATTGCTGCAATCCCAGCAATCAGACAGTGGTGGACAACAACTCAATAGCAGAGTTTAGACTCCTTGTTAGGAGTGGTATACGTACATACATACATACACAATAAATATTTATAAGGCGCCTTTCCAGAAAGATCAAAGCACCATAAAACAAACAAAAAGAACAATGCAAACAGAGTCAATATGATGGATAGAAATGACACTTCAGTATCTTATTTTCTTGGAACTAGGCAGTGTACATGCCTCCCTGATGTTTTTTTGGAAGGCTGTTCCACAGTGAGGGTGCAGAAACATAGAACGAATTATCCCAATATGATTTTCCCCATATGAGCAGTGAGAAGAGAAGGGTCCAATGATGAACGTGTAATGGGTTCTGTGGCATGAGAAGGTTTTAACACTTTCCACGCGGCAGGCGGCTGCAGACGACATTCCAAAATTTCACAAAATGTTTAAAAAATGTCAAAATTATTGAATTTCATTAACATATTCAGAATCACCATGAGAAATGCATTGACATAAGTACAAACATGTCTAGTATTGGGTCAGTAATCCTTGAGATAGGCTTTGAAAATTGTGAAAGGTTTCTGAAAAATCTGTTTTGTGTATGGTAAAAATAATAGCCGCGTGGAAAGTGTTAAGATAATCTGGCCTACAAGGCAACATAAACAACACTGTTTACCATCCAGACTTTTTCCAAAAAAGAAAGGAGAATGCCCTTTTTTCTTTAAAATGTTTGACAATGATTGTGTGTGAGTAAAATTGAGCTTGTTGGCGATAAACTTTGCAGAGGAGGAGACCTCTTTAAATCTTTTTATTTCATGATTCTGAGGGCTTGGACACCACAAAACTTGTTTAAAATGCTTCAGAAGAAAGAAGCAAAACTGCTATAAACATCTCAAACTCTGAAACACCTCAACAAACAAGTTAAAAAACTGTTAAGAAAAAAGAAAAGAAAATTGAAGCGACCAACAAAACAGGAAGCGGAGGGGGATGCTAAACTTGTTAATTTTTTCATTTGGCCTAACATAGTTTTTTTGTTATCTCATATTTGATAGATGGTCCATCAGCCGGTCTAGTCGTCGGGGTTCTCATGGCCGTACTCTTCATCGTCTTAGCTGTTTTCTTAGTTGGATTCTTCCTCTACCAGAAGCGTAACAAAGATAAGGCTGCATTGGCGGACATCACCCTAGGCTCAACCAGTTTTGCTAATGTACTTTATGAAAGTAAATCAGAAGCACTTGGTGTGGAGATGATCGATAAATCAGGACCAGCACCAGCAGGGGGAACAGAAGCGTAACCAAGGCAATGTTGATATTGACGTTTCCATAGCAACTGTTGATAGAGAACCAGAATTTGAACAGGGTATTATTTTGAAGCATGGTTTAGTTGTGTTATGTATTGGACAAGCTTAAATCTTCTCTGCATGCAACCATCGTAACATGAGTTAGTGGAACTATTACTAACTGTGCATGCAACCATCGTAACATGAGTGGAACTATTACTAACTGTGCATGCAACCATCGTAACATGAGTGGAACTATTACTAACTGTGCATGTTGTGTGCCATTGACTGGATTTTCTTTTTTTGTATAAAAATTTGTAAAAAAACGTATGTCAGAAATAGGATATTTCTAAAAGTTTTAGATTTGTTGTTTTAAATTCAGAATACAAACTAAAAATGAATACAATCATAACTAGTCTTAGAAGATTGTCAAGCAAGTTGACAAGATAACATTTGTTAGAACAATAATTGAAGAAAAAACAAGTTTTTGGAAATGAAAGTGATCAGCATAAAAGCTGAATCATGTTTAACCCCCTGGGCACTACCTGTCTATCTAACAGCGCTTCTGATTGGTTAATTACAAGATATACTCATTTGAATAACCAATTACGATACAGCTTTTATACTATTTCACCCCGATCTTCATCAGGGATATAATTATTTTAACAATGTCTCTGATTGGTGCAATAAATGATGTATCCATCTTTCTGACCAATCGGCCGGTAGTTCTCAGGGGGTTAAAACACAAAAGGGTTATGAGTATTCTAGTTTGTACTCATATTGAGAATCAGTGTTATAATACATTGAAATGAAGTGCAAAACAAACTTTGGATATTCTTGTGAGTAAATTTCTCATGAATTAAAGATCTTTTTAAATTTAAGTTTTCCACAATTTTGAAATCAGATTTGCTGGTTACAAACACATCCGTTGGGCACCTGTTTCGTAATACGCTTTTCTCAATTTTTTCTAATCTCGATTGGAAATGGTCTATTACTTTTAACAATTCACTAACTTTATGTGTAATCAAATGTTAAAACTAATCCCAGTATTATATTTTTAATTCATCATTAACCTTTTTATCATGTTTTATATGTGTGGATGTGTATGTGTTTAATAAACTTCCTTGCAATATAACACTAAAGTTGTAGTGCTATTGAAACTGGAAATGTGTCCAATTTACAAATGTTAATTTGTTTGTAAGGTGTAGGGTAAGTATTGCCCACAAAGGTTCTTTTCACACAGGTGATACATACAGGGCTATATAAACACTGGTCTACATTTTGATTGGAAAAACCTTTATAGCAAAAAGCCAGCAAAAATACATAAAAAACATATAACTTTTTATGACAAAATACACATCGGTAATGATGTACAGCGTGTCCCAAAAAACTGGGTCCAAAATCTGCAGAGCTTGTTACTTTAAAAGTTGAAAATGTAGCTGCTCCATATTTGAGGATATAAAGGAAGATATACCTGACCTTAATTGGATAAAATGTGAGACCAATCAAATGGCAACTTTCTGAAATACAAAGCTTTCAACAGTGCGTGGTTAGAACCCGTTTTTTCCAATTTAGCAATAAAACAACCTCATGCCTTGCATTTGCGTTGTGTGTGCAAGTTTCCCCTACATCATGGGCATGGTGTTTATTCTCCGAAATATCCTATGTTTGGTAGAAAAGAGTTAAATTATAGGTATTTTGGATTAATATTCAGCATTATAAATGCCAATTGCAGTAACCTTGTCGTTGAATATATACAAAAACAGAGCAACTATTACCCTGATACCATGCCTGGAAATAGCACCCGCCCACCTGCCCATAACGGGTAAATTTTGTGTCAGGAAAAAGTACCCCGGCAACCGATTGGCGGGTAAACAATTCCAAACTCACGATGCAAGTGTGAGAGTTACACTGGCTGGTGGAATTTCTGTCGGGCAGGTATTTTTGTGAGTTACCTGCCCGATCCCGACTGGCTGGTTGAAAAAAATCTGAAGTTCCAGCCCTGCCTCTAACATTGTCTAATTCCTTTGATGAGATGACTGACTTAACGGCTGGTTTCCAATTTCGAAGAAATGGTTCTTGAACTGCTTCAAAGATGGCAGTGTCTCAGAAGGTTATTTATTTATTTTTCTAAGAAAAATCATAGGTATTTACACTGTTTATTCCCCTTATGACGAAGATTTATCTGAGTAAGTGATTGTAATCAAGTTAAAGGCAAACTTTGATGACGTCAATACGATGCGCAAATGCAACGCATGGACGGTTTATGGGCAAAATCGGAAAAAATGGGTTCTGACCACGCTGTATGCAAAGCTTTGTATTTCTAAAACCTTACATCACATTGGTCTTATAATTTCACCAAATAATGTCAGATATATTTACTTTTATATTCCTAAACATGAAGCATCTATGTTTCCCAAATTTCAAGTTATAAGCTCTGAAAGTTTTGGACCCAGTTTTTTGGGACACGCTGTATTGTATTGTTGCTTACCACCACACCCTAGAAGTGACTGACAAGACCAGAAGGTAATATTGCGGAAGTCACGCCATGCCATGCGAGAGGCCGCCTTTATTCATGATGACTATCAACGAAATTCAACTCCTAACATACACACAAAGCACAAACGCCAAAGCTACAGTTATACATACAATATATATAAATCCCATCAAATAAACAATTTATTTGGTATCATCCCATCACCCGGGCGAGACACACAACCTCACCCCACTCCACACGCAAAGACGAATGGAGCCTGAAGAGAGACATATGACTTAACGTGTACTATCTAATGTGTAATTTCTATCGATTCTGCGGAACCGTCTGAATTTCCAATATAGCCAATTCGAGTTTATTAATAACTATCATCACATACCCAAGCAGTTGTAATCAACGACAGGTGAGCACAAACTCACCCCAATGCTCCATTGCACAGACAAAAGAGGTCGAAGAGAAACTTATTTGCCATAGATTGTGCCAATGCACATCGAGATCAATTTTGCCAATTATACCAATGATATTGAGATCAGATTTTTGCCATAGGTATGCTAATGCATATTCAAATCAATTTGTCCCTAAGAATCATTTATCCTTAGATATGCCATGTATAATATTATTCAAATTATGATTTCATATTAATAACGGTATATTTATGAACCTTTGACACGACCCCTTGAATGTCAGTTACGATCATATTAATAGAAACCAATCATGCTCCTAGCAACTTCCAAGGAGCGGAATCTGCATATAATTAACTCATATAATATTGAAAATAAATAACCATATTATTTATAATACTTGACAGTTTATCATAAACGTTTAAACAGGTATATACTATTAAATCATAACTCATTATGATATCCATGTTTATATGATAGGACTATTTGTGAAACGTTCCGTTTATTCGTTTAAAATAGCAATTAACATGACACTTTTTACGTCAAAATTTAGAACACTGCCAACCAAGGTTTTGCATTTGTTCCCCGACAAAGGGAAAATCTTGCCTACCCCCCCCCCCCCCCCCCCCCGTTGTGGATATATACCATATAAATAGAATCAAGGTTTACCGCAACTCAGTGGCGTAACCAGCGGGGGGGCAGGGGGGCGGGAGCCCCCCCACTTGGAACCCTTGCCCCCCCGCTTGCCCCCCCAAATGAAATCAAGTACGGCTGTAAATGAAAGGAATCATGGAATTATGATGGTCAAAAGTACACATATGAAAAAATTTCGCGCGCTACGCGCGCATATGTCTTCCCAAAATTAGATATTCTTTGGTTACAAGCTTGTTTAGAGCCAAAATGTAGCTCAATCGTCCAAAAAATAGCTGTTAAGTCGAAAAATTTCGCGCGCTACGCGCGCATCTCTTGAATCAAACAAAATTACGAGCCCCCCCATTTAAAGTCACTGCCCCTTCTTGCCCCCCCAAATGAAAAAGTCTAGTTACGCCACTGCCGCAACTAGTACCCACAATTTTGGGAACCATGTAAGATAGCTGATACGCATAACACTCATAGTGGTAGGCCTATAAATTAACGGAACCATAGAAATAGCATCTGAGCAAATGTTAGAAATGCACCCAAAACCTGAAAGCCACGGTTGGTTGGACTTGATTGTAATAAATAATTCTGATTACAGAATTAACACTCACACTACATGCACTATACAATTGTGATCATCAATTTATCACCACTCAAAATTTGTAACCATATGTATCAAATATGGGCTATCAGTTTGTAGTTTTCAACCCCCGATAATTTTACCGCCATTATGATTCAATTCCAAAAACCAATCATTGTGAATGTACAATACCATCATCACCATTTAATGAAGTCCTTGTGAATGTACAATACATTAAAACGAAGGCATAACTTCTCACACTATATAATCGATATCACCAATCAAATTTTGTATCAAAATTGTATCCAATTATAAATATTTTTATTATTATTATAAATATTTTTATTATTATTATAAATATTTCATTATTATTTATATTATTATTTCAATGTAAGTTGTATCCAATGTTGGAAAATCCATTGTCATAAATCTAAACCCTACGCCACCACAAATTTTGGCTACCAGTTTAGTTTTTCACCCTCGAGAATTTTACCAAGTGAAATTACTGGATATATAAAAGCAAGACATAAAGTCTTTGATATAAGCCATACCCTTATGACTGACCTCCAAACCAAATAATTGTGAATGTACAAAACCATCAACATTTAATGAGGTCATTGTGAGTCTACATCACATTTAATGAGGACATAACTTCTCACACTACACATTTGATATCTCCAATCAATATTTGTATCAGAATTTGTATCAACTGTTGGAAAACCCATTTAAAGCTATATGCAATACACACTACACCAGCCCAAATATTTGCTATCAGTTAGTTTTTCACCCTACAAAATTTGACCGAGTGAAATTGCTGGATTCAATTTTGTGACTGTACAATACCATCAACATTTAATGAATTCCTTGTGACTGTACAATACATTTAATGAGGGCATAACTTTTCAACATTGTAAAAACACAATCATAGGAAATTGCTGGATTCAATTTGTGACTGTACAATACCATCAACATTTAATGAATTCCTTGTGACTGTACAATACATTTAATGAGGGCATAACTTTTTCAACATTGTAAAAACACATCGTAGGAACCTGTTTGGATGGTTCTGAATTACTCGCTTGACACAGGTTAACAAAACAAATGACGCCATGTGGTATGTACATACGCCCAAGAGTTACATGTATCCGCCCGATTAAAGCAACCGAGCATCGATCAGATGCCTCGCCATCCATACCATTAAGGTTATAATCATGGTATTTTGTGTACCAAATATGATAAGTCAAAGCATGGGTTAAATGATGACCGACAAATGTATGTGATACATTGTTCCAATGTTGTGCCTATTGAGCAATCTGACACCCTGGGTGACGGACAATACCAGTGTCCATGATACTACCTTCTACCATGAAGCTATCTCGACGAGTAGCCATCAAAGTACTTAACAACTCCGATGGTCACCCGGAAAACAACGCCGAGTCTAATATAGATTATCGCACGGTCCAAAGCTAATTTGCATTTTCTAGTGAGTTTAATATCTCCGTTATTGATCGGTCGCAGAAAACCCATCTCCACCGTTGACTATACATGTCTGCAATATCTCTAATATCATATTGCCTCGTATTGTGGTTGCACTTACTGATAAGATGCCCCACGAAAATAACGGCTCCACCTGTTGACCATATCGCAATATCCCGACTATAATTATTGCCTGATGCAGACACTGATCAATTGTTAATTGGTGATGCTATAGCGATATATGTGTGAATCATTGAACTAGCTGCTGCAAATCTTGCATATTAAACGCATGTATATTGCGTCCGTTCCCATAGCAATGGGCGAAAACAAGCTGATTGACTAATAGTTCACATCGTAAAACGAGCGGCCACAAGTGTTACCCATCGCCGAATTATTTGAACGATGCTGATGTAGATATATGATGCAATGATGTCAATATGAGCTTCATAGTATTTCTCCGCTAGTGATACGCAATTGTTCATTGAAGGTCACCACAGCAACGAAGCACTAAGCTATAATTATGGGTCCAATACGGGAGTTATCAGTTATACTACTCCCTAAACTGCCAGTCGTAGATGGCGTAGGCCTGCGATGCATGAGGATCGTCAGCGTTCAAATAGAGCCGCCTCGCATGAATCAGAAACCAGTGATCTCCATGTATGGGATCATGCCAAATACTGCACTCAGAATGGATGTCTCGCTGCTAGTGTTGCTTCATGGGAGTGCTAAGTCTTTCCCACGCCTACTTCTACTGCGATACTTGGCAAAGTCCTTAGTACGGATATTATGAAGGTCAGATCTCCAGAGTTGGAGAACAGTCAGAAACTCACGTAAACACCAAACATGGCAGCCACTAATAATTCTAGCATCTCCTGAAGAAAGAAAAATCGAAAGAGAAAACAGCAAAGCGAATCTGGCGAGTACATTCTTAAAATAATTAAATCAAAGGCATCTATAACTATAGATAGGAAATTCATTGCTCAGGATCCATGATCCTTGAATGCGCAATCTGAGTTAATGTACTGTGTATCCTGCAAATAGGCTAATGAATCATTATATAAACCTATTATTATAGCATAGCCCTTTATAATTAGTTAATTTAAACAGGACAAGACATGCAACTTTTAAACCATTTTAGCTTAAATATTAAAGCTTTACTATCATGACCCGCTGCAGACATCAGTGAATACCTCCCAGCCCGATTCGTACTACTCCGCTGGATTAAAAGAGGTAAACAAAACATTGTGTGTCCCCATATTTTACTACCAAATTTCCAACGATCACCTACAGACCCAAGACGACTGCCGACTATAACGGAAACTCGCCCATAACGTGACTGAAGACGTGACACAAATTACTATGAAAAACCGCCAGAATTAAATTTTAAAAGTTCAAGGCATAATCGTAAACTAAATCATGAATGAGTCGTCCGCCAACAGCGTTAATAACACGCACGATGATCAAAATCAAATAGGAAAACAAACAGACGCGCACATAATGATAGTCCGTTGGCCTTTGACCTCGAAAGTATAGTCTTTGGAATCGGTCGCATGTGACCTCACGGTACGGAATGGTAGACACCATTGAACGGGACGACGTAGTAGTACCCACAGTATTGATATACCTAATTATTTAAAAGCCCCGAATTAAGGCATCACAGTATCAATCAAAACGAGTTAGATTTATCCAACCCACTGAAGGAAAAGGATAATGACGCAACAATATGACGAAAAACAACCGCCCGACCCAAACATATCCAAAAAATACTATTATAGTATTGGGACTATTTAAAACCTTATTTTAAATATACCCCACAAACCTTTTGTCGTCCGTAAAGATAGTCCATTCATAGGTCTAGATAATCTACCATCAGACGAACCTATTAACAGAGTATTATAGTCATACAAAATCGCAATTCCGAGCCAGAAAAACAAACGCCCGACCCGATTAATCCCAATTGATATTTTTTTTCAAACTTAATCTTAAATATACAACCTGTGACAAACCTCTCGTCGTCCGTGACGATTGGACCATTCATAGACACAGCGATGATTCCTAGATATCTATGTACCATCAAAATAGACAAACTAATAATAGAGAAATAGTTATTCAAAATCACAAAGGCTAGTATTCTCCGTATACGGATCATTAGATAAATCCTGCGCTGGACAAAGGACACGCCAATCGAACCGTTCCCGGTCAGCGCGCGTGATATTCCAATTACACAATGCAATAATAGTTATTACGCTGATAACCGCTGCATACCAAGATCTGTTATACGACGTATCCAATGAACAAAACAGCTTAAAATCTACGAAATATGTACTGCCCTATAGTATAGGCCTACTACTAGCAAGGACTGAGACCATAATTATGATTTCCTCAGACAAAGATAATTCTAATATTATATTTAACATGCAATCTCACCATTTAAATCGGCTAATCAATGTCGTGTTCAACATGTTCAACGCCGCATTGTATACACACTTGCCGGTTGAAAATCCGTTCGTTTTCGTTAGGTCCACGCTTACGTTTACCAATTTAAATCACACGGTAAACAAGGTTTGCGAATACCCGGCAATAAAAAGGTAGCTAAATCCAAGCAAACCGGGCATTTAGCAGATAAATATCGAGTGTTGGATGAAAGGCTGGATACGAATTTTATACCAACTCGATCACTCAACATTTCGACCTCTCGCGCCAGTGGCATGAAATGAAATGATAACACTGGCCAACCACCAGTTATCGGCCCGCGAAACCACAATGCATGTTGCGCGAACACGGCAAACCCAGCCGTCCTTGTGCGCAAGGTACAGGACAAAGGCCTGTTTAATGAAGCAAGACCGAACTAAATCACTTCGAGGGCCGTCGGTAAATTCGAATTTGCTCAATTGCATTTTGGAAATTCGTTATTCTTATATAGTGGGTGTGGTTTTGGATGTTTAACAGGCAATTTGATTGGTTTTTGGCTGGTACGCACTATACTCTATTTGGCTTCCTCTGGACAGTGACATAACTTAACAGGAGCAGCTTTTACGCATGCATATGTATCTTCCCTCTTTCAACGCTCGTGTGTATACTCCAGCGCCTCGAGTAGGCGCGCACGTTATGTGCTGCAATTAGTAGAATACGCAGTTACGTCACTGTCTCGTGATGGCCAAAAATAGACTATACTAGATTTCGCGGTTCGTGGGTTGGGCGGTTCTAGGGTTAGGGGTTTATGGGATGTGTATACTCTTAAAATTCAGTTATCACAGGTGCCCATAATACAGGAACCTCATGTGCCCTTAAATCCAGGTAGGCTACCCCATGTGCATATCCATGTTATTCAGTAGGCCTACATGTGTTATTAGGCCTAGGGTTTTATTGGGATCTTTAATAGTTCAGAGGTCTTTTAGTTTTAGAGTCAGCGAGAGGAGGGGTCTATCGTCATGATCATCTGTGCCCAGTCTTGAGAACTGTGTGTCGACATTGATTATTCCTCCGTAGGCATGACTAAACGTCATGAACGTAATATATATACATGTATGTATTTAAATCACGCATGTTTGCGCACACCGATATCCATGTAACATTCCCATTTATATAACAGACATCCTATGATTGGCCTAGGGCCTATCCGAATTGCTGTAGTGTTACACTACAACACTGTACACACTTGCACTGCACGCCAAAGGTCTGGGTTTGATTCCTGGCGCATGCAGACTGACGCCCCCCCCCCCCCCCCCCCCCCCCACCCCCTCATTTACTCTTTTCATCCTGATCATTCATAAAAACCGGGACGGGACAAAAACACGCCCGAGAGTTAAAGATATAATTGGAGCTAAATGTTTGCTCACACCGGCCCTGTAACATTCCCATTTATATAAAAGACATCCCATGATAGGCATGTTGAGGGCCCGTTGTGGCCTGCGCGCATAGATGGGTCCGCGATGGGATGTTGAGGCACTGAAATTATACCACCGCAATCCGCAATCACTTTAACAATAACATGTTTAACACAAAATGTGTTCCTGGATGAAGGCCTACGGTTTACGCTCCCAGTTCCTTTATTAACCCTAACCCGCCATCTGATCCTTTTTTACCTCCTGATCATAATTATGTACTATAATAATTTAACTCATACAAAAACACGCCCGGGAGATAAATTTAATTTGAGTCCTTTTTCTCTCTTTGTTAGCCACCGGACGGCTTTCTTTTACCCGCCCCATGAAAAGACCCAGTTTGCGCCACGAACGCGTACGCACCGTACGGTCTGCGCCATAACGCGTGCGCCGGCAATCGCGTGCGCCATGTTTTGTTTTGTTTATACGCGAGCGCGTAGCAACAGTTTGTTGTCTACCTGGGGCGAAGATCCCTATGCATAGCGATTACATGGGCAGATGGGCAGGGATCTGCACCCGAAGGCATTGGACGGACGGACTCATTAAAAGCAGAAAGTTTGCTAAACAGCTCGCTGGATTCGCCGGTTTTATAAAGGGGGAAATTTGTTGTTGTTTGATTAAAATAAATCTAACACACTGTGTTATTTTATGATGAAAGATCAAAATAACCAATAAACTAAATAAGAATGAGAATAAAATATAGTTCTTAGCTATTTTGCTATATACAATGGTCTTATAATGTATAGGCTGTACCATATTTGTGTCGTCGTGTATGGCATGGTACAGCCTATACATTATAAGATCATCGTATAGCAAAACAGCTAAGAACTATATTTTATTCTCTAAATATTGTTATTTTTGTGTTTTCCAATTTAACAAATATTAATACATGTGTTTGTGCTTTAATTGACTTTTATAAACTGTTAAGATGTGTCTTTAATTCTTATTTTCAATATTTTTTTGTTATTTGCACTGTCATTTTATTGCATGCTGCACGAAAATTAGTTATTCCCCATTTAACCCGAAGTATGATGTGACGTCAAAGTGTATGTAACCCTAACCCACTACACCATACAAAATCATCCAAATCTCCATGCGCGTACTGCTGATATAAACTGGAACATAACTCCAGATTCTTGTCAAACAAACAATTATGTTTTTTCGAAGGTGAAAGAATCATCAACGGATTAAGCAAACAATATTCCCAGTTGGTCATGACATGAAAAAGAAAATCTCAGAGTAAGAAGTCTTATAGCGCAACCTTAGGAATTTCAAGATTGCTGGTGTAAGACCTCTGTATATTTTCACACTTTATGTGAATTTTCTTTGCTTAACCCCCTGGGGTCTACCTGTCTATCTAACAGCGCTTCTGATAGGTTAATTACAAGATATACTCATTTGAATAACCAATTACGATACAGCTTTTAAA
Source organism: Ophiura sarsii (assembly GCA_035610835.1). Lineage (NCBI taxonomy): Eukaryota > Metazoa > Echinodermata > Ophiuroidea > Amphilepidida > Ophiuridae > Ophiura > Ophiura sarsii. Next base: position 30,725,288 of record CM069456.1, read on the forward strand.
CTATTTCACCCCGATCTTTATTAGGGATACAATTATTTAAACAATGTCTCTGATTGGTGCAATAAATGATGTATCCATCTTTCTGACCAATCGGCCGGTAGTTCTCAGGGGGTTAATAGTTATGATTCATTGGTGTCAGGCTTCCAAAGAGGCCCAACTTGAATTTAGTAGGACAAAATGTTTAAAAGTCTCTTTAACTTTTGTTCCCAACATCCAAATTACACCATCTAAAATTCCTAGGAAAGCTTTCTCTATTATCATATTAAACTCATTTGTCATGAAACATATTTCCTTTGCAAAATTGTTGATTTCAATGTATAGATTTTTATGACTCTTGTCTATACTTGAGTGATCAACAGTGGCTAAATGCTGTGTCCTATAGGTATGCACTGACCTCATTTATGTACTTTTGGCTGAATGGAGTAAAACTTGGGTATATACAGGGTGTCCGCAAATGATTTATACATGAACATTGCATTTATTTTGCTATGACTAACATTACTATTAATCAGAGTGCTTGTAGATTCTAACATCTACATAGATTTTGTTTCCGAGGGATTTTTAAAATTTTAAATTGGATGTTTCCGGCAAAAATGACAAACTTTTGTAAAAATAGAAGATTCCAAGTTTAACGGACATTTTCGCTTTAAAACACATTTAAAATCATTGACCATTTTCAGCAAAAAGGTATATTAAAATGTGGATAATTTGCTGTATCCTGTTTTAATTTCCACTAAAAAGTTTGATTAATGTACATATTTTAAGTACAAAACAGCTTAATACAGGCTGTCCCAAAATGATTAGTAGCCATAAAAAAGTTCATTTATTCTTTTCATCATGAAAATCAATGAGATTAGGTCCATTGTTTCTTTCATAATCCTTGACAGGCTGTATGTACCCTTTCATTAGCATTTTATATCATGAATATCGGATTCATCAAGCTGAAGATATACACCATTGTGTAAGACATGGTTATTTTATCTTTTCGACAAAGTGCAAAAAGAAATGTGCATTTTAAAACTTGTTTGAAAGAAATTTAAAAAAAAAAATTCAAGTGCTAATATTTCCCTCAAAAGTCCAAACATTTCTGGGAAGCAGCTTGCCAGGTAGATGGATTCCCCATTTTTCCTTCCATGGTAATAAGATGGGTGATTGGAATAAAAGTGCTCCCAAATAATTACATAGAGACCAATAGGTGTGTTTATTATTCAGAAGCCAATAAATATTACAACCAAAACCTTAGGTTTTACAGGGACCATTCCAAAATGTTTTTAACCCTAACCCCCTGAATGCTAAAAAATGCTAATCTCCATCTCCAATTGCCTGTGCCGCCATAGTCAACCAATCCTATATAGTGAGTGCGGTATACTGCGCGAACGAGTAGCTGAGCGCAATGACTTAGTGGGTGGGACATAAGGCCGGAGTCCGGATGGTCCCCGGATCAAATGGTGGCAGTTTCTCGGTGATTTAGTTGGTGTTTTTTCTTCAAAAATTGTGATCCCGGTCAAAAACCCTAAACCGGGGTAAGGGTTATCATGAGTGTATATTTCTTTTGAAGCAAGATAAACTAAAATGTGTATTGTGATAAATGTGTCCCATACTTCCTTTTGTTTTGGTGGGCCAGAATTGTTATGAGAGGGAAATCCCAGTTTAGGGGTACATTTTACCAGACAGGGGATTTAAAAAGGCATATTTGGCAAAGTTGATTTTTCAATTTCTGTTCCTACTAAAAGTCAATAAGGTGGGCAGGTATATGCCACTGATGTAGGCACATTTTAATATCATCTCAAATGCACAATAGAAATTTGATTGTTACTTTATACCAGCCCTAGGGTTATCAAAGTCTGTCAGTCTTTCAAGAGTGAGTAAACAATATTGAAGTGCCTAAAATCAGCTATCTGAACTATCTAAAATATAAGATATCAACATGTAACAGAGTGTTTAATTCCAATACGGAAAGTTTATACTTTAAAAATATTAGATATATAGGAATGAAGAGTCAGCTCCTAGGCATTTCCGGGACTAATAAGTTTTGTATACGCTATCGAAATCAGGAACGGAGAATATATCTCTGGTATTTTCTGCCCACTGGGCAGGTTTATTATATAACACAATTCTCCTTGATTCATATGAATAAACAGTTTAGAGTGAAAGTTATTCAGTCTATAAATCCAGTGATGATTGAAAGGATGATCCCCTCCAAGTGGGGTTTCCACACCCACCCCTCTGTGGGGATTTGAAATGATCAACGCAGACGGATCCAAGTTGTCCAATAGATATCCATGTCCTTTCCCTCAATAGGGTGGTGGTTGGGGTTGACGGTGGTTGACATTTCCTTCCGAGCGATGAGGCGTGAGGGGAAACTACTAGTTGAACCTGTTGCATTGTGGGACATCCAACCGGGGGTAGGGGACGTCATGATGATGGAGAGGTGATTTCTTGCGTCTACAAAATACATCGCATGGGCTTGCAATGTCGTTTGTACAGAATGATGTGCATGTTATAATTCATTTGTTTGGCCTTACTGAATGGTCTAGCGCTGCACTTAGGCCTTAACATAAATTGTTTGGTTGTCTGTCTGTCCTCCACACTTCTCATGATGAGGGGGTGTGGTGTGTTTTTTGGTGGTGGGGTGTCAATGATTGGGTAATAATCAACCAAAAAGGTGTCAAGCATATTTGATGCTTTTTTCATTGGTAAATTTGTAAAACATTTAACAAAAATAAAAAAGCGGATTTTGCTTCCTCATGTTTGCTGAAGCATATCTCCCGTTCTAAATAACCAATTGGAACGCAATAAAATGCAAATGAAAGCTTATTTACTCAGCTTTCAAAATACATCAAGATTAGACCCGTGTGTTTCTGTCCTTTTAAGATATCTTTTGTGCCCGGAGTGTTAACATTTTTTTGGGACACCCTGTATAGTAAAAACTTCCCAATTTTGATAATTATGGGCATGTGGTGGAGGAGAACCAAACAAAATGTTTACTCTTGGCTTTGTTGTTATGCTATCTATATTTATATTCCACAGATCAATCTGTAAATCTGGCGGTAGAACTTTGGACCATGTGTACAGTGAGCGCATGCAGTAGTCGGTGTCATGATTACTTAACACAGAGCTGATATCTACCGACAAGTAGCGATGTTAAATAAATACTACAAATAACCATGGTTCGTGTAAACTTTCAGTGCAAGCTTCATTTTTATAACGAGCCTTCAGTTGGTACATGTTTAAAATGTGTAGGCTTATATCCACAATTTGTTTACTCAAACATTAGAAGTAGCCAAACATCCACAAAAAGAAAACGAGAAAATAGTGGTAAATTAGTCCTTTGTTTTACACTCTGATAGATATATCAAACACATTCTCCTTGAAAATGACAGTGAGTCTATAATATGAGACTGAACCCACATCTATAATCAGTCATATTTAAGGGGGATGTTAACCCAACAATAATTGACAAAAAAAAGCATTTTTGAGGTAGAAAATTACTTTTTGGCACCTTTTGGTCAACATTTTTATGTTAAAAACCACATTCCTAAAGAAGTGTCTTTAGCTGATTTTGGTGCAATCTCAGCATTTTTACCAAAACTGATTTTGCTACGTTTTCAGCAAATTTTGAGCCAAGAAAGTGTTTCAATTAATAGATTCTTCAACTCATTTGCTTTCCAAAATGTACAATTTTACATATATCACATTAATAATTCAAAAGTTACAGCACTTGATAAATTGCATATTTTTGGGGTTAACGACAGCCCCCTTAAGAACAGAATATAAATGCAGTGCATATCCCACTTAGTAATCAGTCAATAATAGACTGTATTTAGTTTGTTTAAATCTAACCTCTTATATAGCGACAAGAAAAAACCCTGCTGTTCTACAAGCCCAACCGACCCATATTGTTGTTGTTGAATATTATTGAAATGCTTTTGAAAATGGGAAACCGGCCGATCGACCGACCCTACCCGAGGTCTGTTTGCCCGTAGAACAGGATGTCTGTTTGTTGCCTTAGCAAGAAGTTTATCACAAGCAGGGGTTTTGCCCCCTGTTACAAGTAACCCCTGTTGCTGTCTCTGTAAAGTAGTTTATTTTAGTTGAAAAAGTACCAGCTTCTCAGGCAATATTTTATAACCCTCACACCACCCCCACACCACCCCCACCCCACCAGTCATAACGGGACATTTATATAAACATCAGATTTTGGGGTAATGATTTGACATAATTTTTGATATTATATTGATTTTTATGTGATCACTATATTTTAACATTGTAAAACTGTTGGGAGTAAAATAGATTCCAGTGTAAGCCCTTTAAATATGCTTTTGAAAATTTCTTGAAAAAGACGTTGAATAAACATCACTATCATTTATTTGACAAATTTTAAAGTGAATATGAGCCTAGCCATATCAGAGATTTAGGTTTCTTCTAGTTAAAACCAAAACATTGTATACAAATTTCATAAAATTAGTGGACTATTTGAAAAATCATTATAATTTCAGTGGCAAAGTGGTCACATTTTGGGTGACAAAAATATGGGAGTAAGAATTCTGCAGCTTTTTTGCAGATGTGTCAAAATTAGCACATTCATGGTTTTTTTTTCCTGGCACAGACTAAATTTAAATCAATATATAACAAGATGATCAATTGTAATGTGTCTTATGTTTTCACTGAAAAAACTCTTACAATATAATATGGTGTGTTTTTGTGTGTATGGTTTTTTTAATTTATTGTTTTGGGTTTTTTGGGTTTTTTACCCCCCCCCCCCCCCCCCCCCACCCCACTCCATATTCTCATGAATTGAAGCCGAAAGAAGACAAGTTTACATTGCTTAGATTTTCCTATAATATAACATTCCCCAAATGTTGCCCATCTTTTAAACAAAATTGGTTGGTATCTTTAGATCAGAAAGACAAAAGGAAACAAAAGAGAAATCAGAAAGATTTACATAACATATATCTTTTTAAATCCCCCTTTTTAAAATGCAGAAAATAATAATAAGAAAAAGAAACAAAACTCAACTTCATTTTCCTCTAAAGTGAACTTTTGAAGAGAAAAATGATTATGAAAAGTTGTTATCATAAATGAGTCAACAAACTCATATTACAGATTGTATGATCTGTGCACTGATTCCCTATCTAACAGAAGCCCTTTGAACTGTTATAGGTCCAATAGCTGATAACTATCTCAAAATAGATAAAATATTACAAAAATATTAGGTATATTTGGATCTTTAATTACCACATATTGGCTTAGCATGGTACGGGACTGTTTGCCTACTGAAAAGTTCCGCCCATTTGAACACCCACAATTCTTGCCATCCGGGACAAAATATTTAACATAAAGTTTTCAGGCAGGAATAACTTTGGAGTACAAAATCTGGAAGGAATCTACTGGATTTTGTAGCCAGTTATTATTTTGCATGGAATTTATATTGTTATCATGAAGATCAGGTTATTCGTTATTTTAGCTGTGCTTAGTGCCGTGGGTAAGTTTGTAGTTGTAACGATGAATCTTAAACAAAAACTAAAAAAGGTGATTAATAGAAAATATGTGAATGTTCATTTAAAAGAAACTGATTGATTTTGATAAAAGGCTGTAATATTAACATTTTCTATGTAATTTGTTACTTTTTCAATAGTTTAATAGGATTATATAGTACAATCAGTCAGTGAGGGTTTCCTTTTATTGTGGCTTGCACAATAATGAGAGTTTTTCACTAAACAAACTTAGTTGGCAAATTTTGAAATAAAATCTTTTGAGATTTTGAAATTTTCACAAATGTTATTGACCTGCAAAAGCTGGCTTATCTCTCACGGAGTGAGTGAAATGAAATTGTGAAAAGCTGCAACCCTTAAACGGACGAGTATTTGTTAAACGTGCTAATGCACTGCCATTGGTTGAGCGAACAATGGGCTTACTGGAGCGAAAGCGCATATGAATAACGGCCCTCGCACAGGGGGCAAAGTTGAAATTGATATCCACTGCGCTAAACAAATTCTGATTAAATTATTATTCTCAATAAAAATTCTTTTGAAAACATTTTGAATTGATGAAAGAAATGATCTATTTCATAACATATTTGGCCATATATCTCAAATTAATCCTTATTGACAAGATTGCGATAAGATAACAAAAAAACAGTTTTCTCAGGTTGGGTCAATCATTCAATTTTTTTCAAAATGGCACCAAAATGACACAAATCTAGAAAAGAATAAAACTTTATAAAAAAAAGAATCCCAATATGTCTGACAATTGGGTCAGTATTCATTTGTACATGAACATTCCCTCCCCCCCTCCCCTTGATTTTTAAAACAAATGGGTCAGTTGGGTCCATTGAACAGAGTCTTTTTAGGTCGTCCGTACTAGAGAGACCTTATGGCTGCATCCTTCGTCTGTCTGTGTAGTCTGTGTCAGTCTGTCTGTGTTGTCTGTCAACAATTTGGTATACACTTTTTGTTTTGTCCATTTCTTTTCATACAATCATCAATTGTAACCAAACTTGGGTCACAGATGCAACATGGACATCTTCATATTTTAATGAGGTCAGAGGTCACATACCAAGGTCAAAGTTCATCTGAGGTCAAGATGTAAAAGTGGCTGCATATGTAAAATTGATTACATTTGTTTTGTCCATTTCTTTTCCATACAATCACCAATTGTAACCAAATTTGGGTCATAGATGCAACGTAGAAACATTCATATGTTAATGAGGTCAGAGGTCACATACCAAGGTCAAAGGTCATCTGAGATGTAAAAGTGGCTGCATATGTAAAATTGATTACATTTGTTTTGTCCATTTCTTTTCCATAAAATGACCAATTGCAACCAAACTTGAGTCATCGATGCAACATGGAAACCTTATGTTAATGAGGTCAAAGGTCACGTACCAAGGTCAAAGGTCATCTGAGGTCAGGATGTAAAAGTGGCTGCATATGTAAAATTGCAACCAAACTCCAGGATGTTTATTTATTTACATTTAATGTTGACTTATTATGTCTTTAACAGGGAGGCTATACTATGTCATCAGTCTTTCTTTCTAGTTGCCTGATGCCCGTGGTTTGAGAGCCACCTTGTTTTTAATATACCCCGATATAAACGGACGACCTATTTGGGACCGCTGTCCCTATTTTTTACATGTGTATTGGCTCATGCTGTTGCTCATCTAATTCAAATACTACACCCTATGTTGTATTATTCTTTTGTTTGTAACTTGTTTATCCCTTGTGCTTTCTATTAGTCAATTTGGTATAATTTGACAACATCAATTTTTTTTTTTAAATGGGGAAAAAAAGCTATAAAAATAAAATGATAAAATATAAAGTTGACTGTATAAGAAATTGGGACAAACATTATTTTTCTGACATAACCTAGTATGTGTTTATTTGTGTGTAATATTTACTTGTTAATTTATTATTTACTTTATTCTTTTATTCGTATATATTTATATATGGTACCCATTTCTAAAGGATTTTGCTTCATTATAGACAAAATGTTCACGAAAATAGTCAAAATGTTCGCGAAAATAGACCCATTTGTAAAAAGTGACCCAAATCATACCCCATGTATAGAGATTTTTTGCAAAAAAAAGCGACCCATTAGAGCGGCACATCCCCGTATATCGTATTAGGAGAGTACCCCCACTCCCCATCCCCCACCGGGTGAAACCCTAATGGAAAAGTTGCTACTCAAGTTATCTATGTACTTATTTGTGGATTTTTAGCTGTAGCACAGGATTGTGGTGGCAACTGGAAAAAATACAAGGATTTCTGTTATCTCGCTACATCAACTCAAAAAAGTTGGAACGACGCAAGAGTCAAGTGTCAGAAGGAGCAGTCAGACTTGGCAGTTATCACAGACTCTGATCAAAATGTAAGTAAGCTTAATTTCATCCATTGGTTTTTGGTCCTCATATGTACCCCTCCCCTGGTTTGTTTACAGCGGACCCTGATTGAACCCTGAGGACAGTGGCCCAATATTTTGGTCCCCATCTGTACCCCTCCTCTGGTTTGTTTACAGAGGACCTTGATTGAACCCTGAGGGCAGTAGGCCAAAATGTTGGTCCCATCTGTATTCCTTCTCTGGTTTGTTTACAGGGGATGTTAATTGAACCCTCAGGGCAGTGGGCAAAGATTATTTGGTCCCATCTGTGGGCCAATATTTGTCGGTCCCCTTCTGTATCCCACCCGTGGTTTGTTTACAGGGGACCTTGATTGAACTCTTGAGGACAGTGGGCCAATATATTTTGGTCCCTGTCTGTACCCCTCCCCTGGTTTGTTTACAGGGGACCTTGATTGAACCCTGAGGGCAGTAGGCCAATATTTTTGGTCCCCCATCTGTGCCCCTCCTCTGGTTTGTTTACAGGGGACCTTGATTGAACCCTGAGGGCAGTGGACCAATATTTGTTGGTCCCCTGTCTGTATCCCTCCCCTGGTTTGTTTTTTCATCCGCACCAACCCAGCCGCCACGGAAGTTAGGGTTAAAAGGTGAAAATACGATAATCTCTTTAATAATGACTAATACAGGTTATACAGGGTGTATCAAAAAAGAATTACAACGCACCATTAGGCGATCATAACTTCCTAATTAAGTATCTGAATTTTACAATTCAAACGGTAAAATGAGGCCAAATTAGTTTTCTACAATTGAAAGAAAACAGCGTTTAATGTTAAGTAATTATGGAGATATCTGTGATTACGTAAGAGTGGTCACGGAACACTTCCATCCAAGTTTGCATATTTTGACAGATTTTCACTTGCGCGGCTGGTTACTTACTCATTAATGTTCAATTAGCCAGCACTGTTTTATGATAAAAAAAAGTTCAATTTGTGATCTAAGAATACTAAATAATCGATCATAACACTCATTACACCCAGAAAACCAAAAATACAACTCATTGGAAGGAGAGAGATATGACCATACTCTTTTAATGTAAATAAAACATTTATTTTGTTTTCAATTGCGATACTAATAATTTGACCATCATGCGCAAAATTTGCGATAATTTTATAATATACGAGGGGGTATCAAAAAGTTCTTGACATCACCAAGAAATAAAGGGGCCAGAAACTTTTTTTGATATGTGACCCTTCAGACATCTTTAAAAAGTCACTGTGCAAAGTCACACATTTCTCCCACTTTTTATTATCTGTCTACATTGTAGAGATCCTCGGATTGACCGCCATTGATTGATCCTCTGATTACCTTAGATTGCGTTATTCACCAAAACAGCAATAAATAGTTTAAAGTTTTGACAGTAAGGGGTCAAAGGTCATTACAAACCAGCTTGGTGACAATAATCTTATGGGTAACATGGGGTGTACACAGATTGACCTCTAGTGACCCTACATGACCTTTGACCCCTTTTTGTCAAGACTTTAAACCATTTATTGCTGTTTTGGGAATAACGCAATCTGATGATCAATCAATGGCGGTCAATCTGAGGATCTCTACAAATGCGGTCTGTGGACAGGTAATAAAAAGTGGGAGAAATGTGTGACTTTGCACAGTGACTTTTTAAAGATGTCTGAAGGGTCACATATCAAAAAAAAGTTTCTGGCTCCTTTATTTCTTGGTGATGTCAAGAACTTTTTGATACCCCTCGTACATGATTTCAGCCTTCAAGTTGCAAATGTGAAGACTAGAAGCTTGATAAGTTTTATGCACGATGTTATTAGATCTTGAACTTGGTTTAATAACGACAATGTTCATATTTACTAAAATTACTATAATTTTGTTTCCAATTGTTATAAAAAGATTGAACTTATCCTACAAATTTTAAATTTTACTGTTCTTAAGTATAAAATGTGATGAAAATAATCTAGACAACTTTTATTTTATATTTTGTGTTAAACTTTTGGTCTCATCTGGCATATTACTTGGTGTAAAATAAAATCTAGAACCATAGAAACACGTTAATCCGTGTCATTTTGTAGAGAAGTATTGTTTTTATGTATGTGCTGTCTGAATCACTCAATATGAGCAAACTTGGATGGAAGTGTTCCCAGACTAATGTTACGTAATTGCTCATTTCTCTGGAATTACTGAACCGAATCACATCCGATTTTCTTTAAATAATAGCAAACTATTTTGCCTTAATTTTGTTGTTTGAGTTGTTCTATTCTGACACTTATTCAGAAAGTTACAATCCTCTCAAGGTGCGTTGTATTTTTTTCTGAGCCACCCTGTATGTGTGACCTTTTTATAGGAATATTTGAGGAACTGGTTGGCTGCAACTGGTGGACATTACTGGGTAGGTTTACATGACGTCACTGATGAAGGAAAGTTTGAATGGATTGATGGTTCAACACCCACAACAAACGGATATGTGTAAGTCTGGCATTAAAGGTAGATGTTCCGATTTTCAACTTGAAGTTTTTTATTCTACATGAAAGGTCATCCTTAAAAAAGTCGTGTTCCAAAGTTTAAGTTGCATAGCTCTAATGGTTCTTATTTTAGACGCACAAGATGCTGTGAACTGTACCCATTGAGTAGTACACAAACTATATCGGTGGTTACCACCATTCGCGGTAATTCGACGTTATTTCATCGATTTCTCCGTAATTATACCGATTTAGGCCGTCAAATTTCAGTATGATGATGAGAAAAATACGAGCTTTCATATGATATGAAAATCTCCGTATGTTTGAAATAATTCTGTGTTACGAAAATGTGATCGGGTCATCTACCTTTAAGTATTTAAGCGACGAAAAAACAAACACCCTGTTCAAATGGTCCTCTCAGGTATGGTCAGTTTTGGTGAAATTTCGACAATTTGCAAACAAAATAAAATAGTAATAATTAAAAATCCAAAAAACACAAAATCAAACTTTCAAATTAAAAAAAATATGTCAAAATATAAGAAATAAATGGGTGGTCGGGCCTGTAGAACAGGTTTTTTGTTTTATCAACTAATTAACAATTGTATTATCTCCCTCTTTGACTTAGTATGTCGCCCCTATTAGCACTACTTTACATTCAAAACAGACACATGGGAGTTTTTCCTTGGTAGCATGTTATGCCTTTTCTGGAGACGTTGATATTAGAAATTGATTTTAAAAATTAATTTCAAGGATCAAGAGTCTTTCCATTTGGACAACCATTTAACCATTTAAATAAAAAACAACAAACAAAGGATGCACAATTATAGTTCCTTGGATCTGTCATCTCATGTTCGGCGGTATTGTCAGCATGTGTTCTAGAAATGCATCATGCAAAAGCATCACTTCTCAATTTACACAGCCTATGGACAACACATGTTTCACTATAGACAATGTCACCTGTAACGTCACAGCAGCCAAGCAAACAAAAGCTTGCCTGCTGATGTGCGTGGGAATTGCCTGCCAAACAAAAGCTTGCTGGCTGGTGTGTGTGCGCATTCGAAGGGGTGTGTCTATTATAAACCATACACTAAACCTAACCAGTAGAGCAGTCAATAAAACAGTCATTGCATGTTCCCCCATGCATGGAATGGAACCGGGCACTTAACATTGTTGACCAACAAGAGGTGACATGGTATATTATAGCTTGACATAAACATAAAAACATAAAAATTATGTTATGTAACATTGTTTACAGAAACTGGGCTGTAGGAGAGCCAAATAACGCCGGATCAGGGGAGGACTGTGCTGAATTCTGGCCATCTGGATTATGGAATGACGATGCTTGTACCGTGTCCAGCCGATATATTTGCCAGAGACCAATAGGTACATTACCCTAGGAGAGAAGCTACTGAGAGGGGGTGGGGGGGGGGGGGGGGGGGGGGGGTAGGCAGGTCATGGTAGTGGAGGAAGGGGTGGGTGTGGGACTTGCAGTGGTGAAAGGGGTTTGGGGAGGGGGCAGTCATAACAGTCGGGAAATTGATGGGGAGGAGAATTAATCTCCAAAAATGTACTGCCGCACCTTACAACTACAACACCCTGTATCATCCCCACAAGCAACAGTTCAATGCACTATGTAGGCTAGGAACTTTCCATTTTGGGACGAGCATGATTGCCGTTACCAACGGCTGTTGGTTAATATGGTGTTTTCAGAGCAGACGCTGGTTGTTTCACGGCAGCTGAGAAGGATTTGCAAAATGTATTGGATAAAAAGGATAAGAAACAAACAAAAATCATGATTAAGAGAACAGTGGGAATCTTTTTGTACCAAGGATCTTGATATTTCTAAAAGCTTGATACCAGTTAATTATGTTTAGTTACCCACACTCCACGGCACACCATGTATCAAGGAGAAGAATTGTACACCAATGCTTGCAGTCAGGGATAGCGCTAAAGGGGGTTCTTGCGCGTTTTGCGCATATTTTTTTCATTTTGGCGCAATAAATTAGCTAAAAATCCAAAATAACCCCTTATTTTTCAAACTTTTAGGGGGTTCAGGGTTCAAAAAAACCCTAATTTAAAAACCTGCTTGCAGTCTATGCAGAATAATCGGTAAGGACTACAATATTTATGAGGTATAGTAAAATTTGCGTTGGGAAGGAGACACAAGTATCCAACACCTCGGGATCAGTAAATTACACTACTTCACGCTATACCATGTTGTATTTGTGTAATGCCACCCAGATGTTGGCCTCAAAATAATATATTGTCCAATATTGTTTTAAATTCCGAAAGCCAAATTATTTCTTCATATTATGCAAATTTGTGGTCCGATTTGGTTCTCTTGTTTTGTAAACAAATTATTTTCTGTTAATATACTTGAAAATTGGCCCATTGGCTGATTGAAATTACATGTATTTCTAACATTTTTCAGTCATTTCTGAAGTTATCCATCATTACAAATTTAAAATGTCTTGTATTTTGACCAACATTTGACAACTTTTGAAGTTTTTTTGAGACAAACTGTGTTTTTAACTCACCCCCCCCCCCCCCCAAAAAAAAAGGGTGGTGGCATTGCATGTTTGGTGTCAAAATATCCATCTCTCTCTATATGGCTATATTAAGAAAATCCATTGTCTCAAATCTCCCGCGCGCGTTAGTTGATTGATGCACGTTAGAAGAAAAATTATGAAAAAAACCCAAGAATGTCACCGATTTTTCATAATTTCATTGATCACATCATTTTAAATACAAAAGTTCACTTTTACAAGGATTTCAACAACATTTTATTTATAACATTTTTTTTAATTTTTTTTTTTTTTTTTTAAATAAAAATTACCAAAAATCAGATTCCGCAATAGGTTTTGACAAACTGAAGAGCTTTGAGACAAAAGATTTTTTTAATATAGCCTTACTCAACAACTATGTGGTAAAGCTATAGTTAAGGTGTCATATGAATCCTATACAAATACTACATGGTTAGAGGGGAAATAGTGCAATCTATTTTCCCGAGGTACTGGCTACAGGCCTACCACCCCGAACCCGGAGGGTGAGGGTGGTAGGCCTGTAGCCAGTACCGAGGGAAAATAGTGTGCCCTATTGCCCCGATCATACCATGTAGTATTTGCTTTATTACACCTCACTGTGACTCTGGGGATGAGGTTGTAGGGAAATAGTCAAAACTACCACACGGGAAATAGCTCAATTTCTTCAATAGCTCAATTTATTATCACTGTGGCCAGCTCAATTGACCAATGAAATGGCAGGATTTATGCCTATTATCTCATGAATATTTATGAGGTGTAATAACATTAACTACCAAATTACTTACCCAAACTCAGTTCCAACCCTTTCATGGTTTGTACTTAATTAAGCCATATGTTGTGGTTAATGCTTAAAAGAAACCGCATAATTTTATTCCCCTGGCTCTCCGGTGGCTTTTAAAAATACCCAAAATTATCCCCTGTAATTAGCCCTCCCGTAGCTTAAACCATTACTTCATAGACACCCTACCCCAGGCCATATCCTATTGTTTAAAGAAACCACATTATTTCATTACTTCATTTCCCTCTTATGGGTTACACCACATTACTTTATTAATCCCCTACCTCTCAAACCACATTACTTTATTAATCCCCTACCTCTCAAACCACATTACTTTATTAATCCCCTACCTCTCAAACCACATTACTTTATTAATCCCCTACCTCTCAAACCACATTACTTTATTAATCCCATACCTCTCAAACCACATTTCTTCATTAACCCCTCCCATGCCTTATACCACATTACTTTATTAACCCCTCCCATGCCTTATACCACATTACTTTATTAACCCCTCCCATGCCTTATACCACATTACTTTATTAACCCCTCCCATGCCTTATACCACATTACTTTATTAACCCCTCCCATGCCTTATACCACATTACTTTATTAACCCCTCCCATGCCTTATACCACATTACTTAATTAACCCTCCCATGCCTTATACCACATTACTTTATTAACCCCTCCCATGCCTTATACCACATTACTTTATTAACCCCTCCCATGCCTTCGATTTAGTTTATTGAGTTGAGTGGATATCATAACGCTGTAACGACACTAGGGGCCTATATATTATTAAAAACCGTCGGCATCTTCAGAATGGACCCAGTGGTGCAGCGGTCTAGGGCGCTGGACGATGTACTGTTTTATCGCAGATGACATTTCTAAGATTCGAGTGTTCGAGTCCCGGCGGAGATGATGTTTTTTGTGTCATCTAAAATTAACTTTTTTTACTCTCAAATTAAATAGACATATTAATAGCACTCTATTTTGCACATTTTATATTATTTTTTTCAATACAGATCATTTAAAAATATTTTTTTGGATCAAATGGTTTTAATTTTCGATTTAGCAGTAGGCCTACAATACATACTATTGTATTGAGTGGATAAACCATTTGCGTTGCATACGTTGCTTTCACTTTTCAGACAACTTGTTTTGTATAAACATTGGTACTTTTTGATGTTCCATTATATTAATTAATTACAATATCATTAGTTTGTTTATTAACGAGACTCTTTTTGGGGGTACGAGTGAGCACTTTATTTAAATCACATTTTTTTTTTTTTTTGATTCGGCTGTTGTGTTGTGTTGTGTTGTGAATGTGATGTTCGTGATTTATTTTTACATAACGATTGACTATTTATAGTATTAATAATAATTATCCTGGCGCCCTGGGAAAACCAAGTTATTTTGTTGCACTTTTGAATTTGTCATAAATTACGTTTTTCTCGTATAAATTAATAAACATTGGAATTTTTTTAATTTTAAATTATGATATTTTTTTCTTCTTTTTTTCCCCATAGTAAACTTTACCACATATCGCTCACATAACGACTCGGTGATTTTCTTTCAGAAACAACACACTAGTGATCCTCTTGCCGACTTCCACAAAAGTCAACAAAACCAATATCGAGTCTTCTCATCCTTTTGACACTTGTCCACCTAGGTTGAAAATTCGTTAATTCACAGTGCAATTTTTGTCGCTTAGCGGAAATCAAATATGGCGCCGATCATCAGATAGAAAAATGACCTTTTGACATAGCGTTCACGAACCAATCCTTGCGCAGACCGATTCACTATTAATCCGCGAGCCAATACATCGATATGAATTTGAGAGTGAAAATGAATAGATATCGATTGGAGTCGATCATTTTTACAATCGACAAGAAAGGAGATCTATTTTTATATAGGTATGACATCATTATGACATCATTATTAACCAATCAACAAGCACGATTTTTTCAGCTGAAATCTTCGGTAAAACAAAGTAGAACATAACACAAAGATTATATGAGGAAAGGCCTTGTATTCCACAATTTTGATAGAGGGCGCTCACACCTATACAGAATACAGGGCCTTGATGAAAGGCTATCGCCTTTAATACATGTGCTGTTACTTGAACTTGGAACCAACGTTTAATTTGAACTGTCTATTTTCAATAAAAAAATACTCCAATACGGGAAAAAAATCAGAAAAGCTCACAGACAACAAATAAGAACATCATTTTACTCGACCTAGAATTTCAATCAACGGATTTCAATCATCGGCAAAACCCGATGATGTGAGTGACGTCATTTAATGAGCTCATTAGCATAATTTATGTCCGTGAAATATACAATAGGGTTTTCGTAGTGTCCCATGCCTTATACCACATTACTTTATTAACCCCTCCCATGCCTTATACCACATTACTTTATTAACCCCTTCCATGCCTTATACCACATTACTTAATTAACCCTCCCATGCCTTATACCACATTACTTTATTAACCCCTTCCATGCCTTATACCACATTACTTGATTAACCCCTCCCATGCCTTATACCACATTACTTTATTAACCCCTCCCATGCCTTATACCACATTACTTGATTAACCCCTCCCATGCCTTATACCACATTACTTTATTAACCCCTCCCATGCCTTATACCACATTACTTTATTAACCCCTCCCATGCCTTATACCACATTACTTTATTAACCCCTCCCATGCCTTATACCACATTACTTTATTAACCCCTCCCATGCCTTATACCACATTACTTTATCAACCCCTCCCATGCCTTATCCCACATTACTTTATTAACCCCTCCCATGCCTTATACCACACTACTTTATTAACCCCTCCAATGCCTTATACCACATTACGTTATTAACCCCTCCCATGCCTTATACCACATTACTTTATTAACCCCTCCCATGCCTTATACCACATTACTTAATTAACCCCTCCCATGCCTTATACCACATTACTTCATTAACCCCTCCAATGCCTTATACCACATTACGTTATTAACCCCTCCCATGCCTTATACCACATTACTTAATTAACCCCTCCCATGCCTTATACCACATTACTGCATTAACCCCTCCCATGCCTTATACCACATTACTTAATTAACCCCTCCCATGCCTTATACCACATTACTTCATCGCCCTGTACAGACACCACAATTCTGTGTGATCACAACAATGGCTGGCTCACCTTCGGAAACAAATGCTACTACTTCAAAGACGATTGGTCAAAGTCATGGGCTAATGCTGAAGCATATTGCGCCGGTCAAGGTGCCAACCTTGTCGCGATCAACAGCAAAGAGGAGCAGGTCTTTCTGAATGACCTGCAGGTCATCTTCCCCCAAAAGTATTGGATTGGTTTCTCCGACAAGGTACGATAATGTTTGCATTTTTTACTTTTTCAATTTCCAATCAGACACAACCATATTATGCGATCATTGGAATGGGTGGCGCACTTTCGAGGACAAATGTTACTGGTTCAAGGATTCAAACAAGAATTGGGCTAACGCTGAAAAGTATTGCGTGGGCGTCGGCGCAAACCTGGTGTCGGTAAACAGTAACAGCGTGCAGACGTTTCTCAACGATCAGCAGGTTATTTACAATGCAAATTACTGGATTGGATTCTCGGACAAGGTACGGCTAATAAAGTGGTAACCATGGTAACAGTGCAATTTTATTGTGTAACATGGCCATTTTTGTTTTTACTTTTGTGGCGGAGAATGTGCAAGTTAAAACTAAGTGGATTAAATTCCTTTAGGTGGATCGAAAGTACTTTGATAAAGCTTTAGGGGGAGTGGGTATTTCAATACCATTATATTGCTCAATCAGGTATAATCTTAACACTTTCCACACGGCTCCAAGTTTTACTATATACAAAACAGAATTTTCAGAAACCTTTCCCAACTTTCAGGGTTTATCCCATGGATTACTGAACCAATACTAGGCATGTTTGTACTTATGTCAATGCATTTCTCATGGTGATTCCAAATGTGGTAATGAAAATCAATAATTTTGACATTTTTTAAACATTTTGTGAAATTTTGGAATGTCGTGTGCAGCTGTCTGCCACGTGGAAAGTGTTAACATGATTATGATGGATCAATGTTGAATGGTTTGAAGAAAGTATATCTCACAGATTATTGTTTGTTTCTTTGGATTTGGTTTGTTTTTAGTATTTGGGTGTGCGGTTTTTTTAGTTTGGCAGGTGTTTTTTTTAATAAAGCCTATTATCAGAAATAAAAAATAAATACTTAATACACCTCTTTGTAACCATATAATTCACTAATCCAAGACATCATTAATGCATCATAGTGTTTTCTATTATGTTTTAGTATGCTGATGTAGCTGGTGCCTATTTTTGGACAGATGGATCAGCACCAACAGATTTTGTTAATTGGTCACCAACACAACCAGATAATTCGTAAGTTGTTTGGTTGTTTGGGGGGTTTTTTGCCGTATTTTTGTTGTTGTTTTTTAATTTTGTCTTGTTTTTGGTCTTGCAGATGGTTGTGTTTTGGAAAGTGTTTTTTATTTTATTATTATTTTGTTTTGGTGGGGGGCTTTGTTTTTTGTGGGTTTTTTTCTCATTACCTTGCATTGCATTCTAAGATAGTTTCTGGGGCAAATGCTCTTGAATAAGACATTTGGCTCGAAATGACAAAAGACCTGTTGAGCTAAGAGACACAGCCAGCTCGGAGATTACAGCCAGTTTTAGCTAGCTGTGAAGTATAGTTGTAGTCAGGGATGTACTTGATACCCGCCCGCACGCCAGAGGGTGGTACATTTTGCGTCGGGCAGGTACTATACAAAATACATACCCAGCTAGCCAGTAAAAAGATTTTGCTGTCGGTAAATATTTTGGTGACTGCTAAAATGAACATCCTGCTATCCCTGCTACACAAAATACGTCCGACATGATATCTTGGACGCGTGAAATATATGATCTCTGGTTGACAAGTTGTAGCAAATTTTGCCAAATATTGCCACCATGTATTGAAAACCAGTGTTACGTTACATAATTTAAGAAAAGACACATTGCTGCCCTTAGAATAATTTGTCATTAAATTTAACACATGATGGTACACCCAGGCTAATGATTGCATTGTCCAATGAATGTTCAAATAGCACTTCTGAGTGACATTTTAGTCCTCCTGCTCGGAAAAATAAAAATAAGAATTTTGCTGGATCAACAAAAACAAAGACCCTTGGCTCAGGGCACCTCAAACAAGACAACCATGATTGGGCTGTAATTAGAATTTGATGCAATTTAGACAAATAAAAGTTACACTGATTCAAGAGTGTAAGCTTTTATTTTCATCTTGTCAGAAATCTTAAGATTACTTGTTGGGCTGGTAAGTTCGCATTCTTTTACTTGCTACCTGCCCATCTGGCTGGTTTGGGGGGAAATGAAGATATATACCCCTGGTTGTAGTCATAGCCACTGATATAATTAAGTGAAATGGGCTAGGGACTCACCCGAAGTACCACACTGCGATGTCATAAAAAGTACTTACAACTATGGTGGGCTGTACGTATGTGGGGAAATACTGTGATCTGTTTTAGTGATTTACCAAAGAAATATAATGACAGGGAATCCAGGTATTTTATATTAAAATTTATAGGACTGGGAAACTTTACTAGGTATGTATGAGTAAAAGTCCTCAAACCTTGCCAGGGCCTTGGTGGGGTCTTGTTACATGTTTATCCAAAAGTACAACCCTGATCAAGTGGATGAGCTATGCCGTGGTCCTGGTTGGCCAAGATTACAAATTGATGCATGCATTACTGCCATCACTGATAAATGTAGTATTCTCACGTACCGGAAACCATGTATCGGATGATGATACCTAACACTTGAACTCTGACACGAACACTAAAGGACTGACCACGTTTTGGGAACATTCCTTACTATAAGTATGCTCATAAAGAAAGTGTGAGCAGCATAAAGCTGGAGATCTCGTATTATTAAATGTGTTTGTTTAAAGGTAGATGTTCTGATTGCTGGCCCGATTTTCAACTTGATGTTTTCTATTTTACATGAAAGGTCATCCTTAAAATTGTTACATTCCAAAGTTTGAGTTACATAACTCCAATGGTTCTAATTTTAGAAGCACACAGTCACAAAATATTTGCCCATTGAGTAGTACACAAACTGGCGGGTGGTTAACCACCTTTGGCAGTAATTCACCACATTTTAGCCTGTATTTTTAAAATGGACCATTTCTGGCCCCTAAGATTTTACAGACATAATGAGAAAAATATGGGGATTCTTCTATCAAAATATCTTGATGTGAAAAAAGATCATAGCCCAAAAAAAGGTGATCAGTATATACACCTTTAATTTACTTTGTGTTCTCTGAGTGACTTTTCTTAATGTTTGCATGCCTACCTTACTGAGTGAAACGAGGATATTATAATAGACATCCATGCTTTTTGTCATAAGTCAAATATTTGTCCGTACAGAAACTATGACAGTGGTGGCAACTGTGCTATGGTCCCTACGACAGATGGTGGACAGTGGAGTACCAAGAAATGCGGTGATAGCATGTATTTTGTGTGCGAGCGAGAGCAAGGTGAGAAATTTTTGGCCATAAAAAGGGTGTTTTTGGGGGATGCATAAGGCTGATTTTATTGAATCATAATGGTGATTTTAGTGAAACATAAGGATGAAAATTTAAGACATACACCCCTACTTACATACATACATACATAAAATGTCTTATAAGGCGCACTATCTAAATACATGATTAAGGCGCAACAAACACAATTATAGCAACTAGCGGGGACCAGCGCTTCGCGCTGGACCCGCTAGAAGATTTCACGGGGAATAAGTAAACAAAGCGTAAGAAAATTTGATACAATAATATCGAGAACATGTCCTATAAATACATGTATACATAATCCAGACGGGGCCCTAAATAAAATAATCCGAATATCGCAGGTGCTTTTGATAATCCAGGTTATACATTGCCTTAATCTAGGTAGGCCTACGTTTGTGTTTCCAGATACCTATGTAGGCCTCCCATGACACCTGAAATGCAGGTACCCGTTGTCCCATTATATCCAGGGACCCTATAGGCCTAAGCCCTAACCCCTAATCCAGTTACCCCAGGTGCCCTTAATAATGCACTGGATACCACATAATCAAGGTAGGCCCACTGCAGTGTGCCATTATCTCGAGATACCCAGGTGCTCTTACTTTATCATAGTCAAGTAAATTAAACGTGGGTGCCGAAGAGCGGACAGTAAAAGTCATATCACAATAGGCAGAGGTCAGTAATATCAAAGCGTTAGGCCCTATAAATGTTTATATAAATATCAATCAAGAGTATGTCCTTAAATAATTCAGGTACTAAGGTGCCCTTGATATAATGTAAGTAACATGGTGCCCTTAATACACCATGAGCCTAGGCCCAATGTGCTCTTAAATAATACAGATACCCAAGATCTTAATCCGAGTAGGCCTACTCCATCAACGTGTTCTTAATACCTCCAGTTGTACTCCTGTCAGCGCATGTCTCTACCTATTTTGTACCCCAAATAATAAAAAGTTGAATTTTAATGTCAAAATTGAAAGTTACTTAAAATTAGCTTTTAAATGTCTCCCCCGATTCTTTTATTGCCCTGCCACCCGTTTTCCTCCTTTAAAGGTATATTATGTGATCTTTCCATGGAACGCCCTCAACATCGAAAACAAATTGAAAGCAGATTTTCTTGCAGATTTACATTTCTGATCATATTATGTGATTTTTCCAGAGAGCGCCCTCTATTCGTGATTTTTTTTAGAAAGTAGATTTTCTTGCAGATTTACATTTCTGATCATAAATCGTACATACATTCCAAGTTACAGGGCGATACGATTCTTAATTACTTCGAAATCATGGATTTAGAGTGAAAATAAACTGCCGGATATCCGACAACTTATTTTATTCTAGTCTAAATTCACTCTAAAACCATATAACTTGGAATATATGTACAATTTATGATCAGAAATGTAAATCTGCAAGAAAATCTACTTTCTAAAAAAAATCACAAATAGAGGGCGTTCTTTGGAAAAGATCACATAATATGCCTTTAACATATGGTGCTGGTGCAAGTGTCGCCACTGCCCATATGCACATACGGTATCCAGGTAATTCAGTAGGCCTACGTTCTGAGCGTTATAGTTTTATAGTCGGTCGTTTAGTTTTATGGTCGGCGGAGTCTTCTATCATCAAGATCACTTGTACCATTCCACGCTTGTACTTGAGCACAATGTGTGCCATCCGGGTTTTGTTTGGCCTATTTACATTATGTGGGGCCTTAACGTATAGTATATGTAGTCCCTTCATCATGTTTGCTGTGTTCTATAAAGCCTCCCGAGATACTACCTGAGTGTACACCCTAATAAAATCCAGTTATCACAGGTGGCCCACCTGCGCATAGTATATCTAGGTAATTTGAGACTCGTTTTATAGTGAACCCCGTAATCCAGATACCACGGATGCCCTGAATAATCTAGACACTCTATAATAATCATGATAATGTACCACACGTTCCGTTTATCCAGATGCCCCATGTGCCCTTATATCCAGATTATCAAGTAAGGGAAGTGCGGAGAGGAGGAGATGGCTTTAGGGTACACTATTAGAAAAAGGGTGCTTCAGAGGGGTTCTTCGTATAATGGTTTAAAGGTTCTTTGATTTTAAAGGCCCCAAAAGGTTCTGTAGAGAACCTGTAGAGGTTCGAAAGACCAATGTTTGCCCATATTTTGCCTATTTTGAACCTTAAAATGGTTCTTTTTGGAACCTTTTAAGGTGATATAAAGGGTTCCATATATGGGACAGCCAAGAACCCCTGAAGCCTGAAGCATCCTTTTTTCTAAGAGTGTACGGACTGCCTGCTTTCACTCTGCTCCGTTACAATGTGCACGGTTTGCGCCACAAACGCGTACACTTTTTGTCTGCGTCATTACGTGTGCGCCGAACCGCGTGCGCCATGTTAAACGCGGTCGCGCAGCACAACATAGAAACGGTTGACATGGTACTGCCAGTTTCTTTATCGTTAGCAAACGTCGCATTCATCTATGTTACTAATGTGAAAGTGTCACTTTAAGATCTGTGTAAGAGTTTTTGTTTACATTTAGAAAATGTCGTGAAATATTTTTATTTGTCGGACGTATAAATGCTTGTTACTATGCGATCTTTAAGAATAACAAACAGCCGCATATACAGAAATGTAGCTATATCCCTGAAGAAAATATTTTGGGTGAAGACCATATGTCATCACTCACTCCGAAAACCACAATTTGTGTCCGAACAGTAGCTACCCGAGTAAAATAAATTCAACATTTTGGATTTTCACATGTGATCCTTTCTGCGCATGTCTGAAGACGGGAAAAAACGGGTATTGAACTATCTAATTAGCTCGTGTATTAGAGGCGCAATTCCCACGCTTTTTCAGTTGAAGAGGGACGCGAGTGTAAAATTATTATTGAACTATCTAATCAGGCGAGGGACCGAAAATTAGTATATAGATGATTGAGAATATGAATATAACAAAATACCAATACAATCAATACAAATATGATTTTAAGAGTTTCTTAAAGATTGCAGTAGAACCGACATCTCTAATATGACATCATCATTATCATCATCATCTGTTATATTTATCCAGCCATTGTTCGAATGGCCATAACTATAATGCATACAGAACATCAAATGGGTGATAGACTGATCCTTAGTGTATATATGCAGTGCCCAGCAAGCTGTGGAAATTAAATTCTGCACACACTCATGGCTGGAGATTAAATGATGGTCAATGTTATCAGAGGGGAAGGGGTATACTGGCGATTTCATGCTCATTTTGCGGTAACGGGTCTCATATTTCAGGGTATATGCGAATCTAGTTGGAAATTACATCAGGGTTCATGTTATCAGGAGGTGTATCAATGATAGATAGAAGTGTCCTTTAACAGATAACAATTGAATTCCACTCATATTTCAGGTACATGTGCATCTGGTTGGAGATTACATCAGGGTCAATGTTATCAGGTCAACGCTAACACCAAGACATGGACAGATGCAAAACATTACTGCGATGTTCAGGGAGCTTATATGGTCACCATTGTGTCGTGAGTATACATTTATTATGGAATATTTGGCATTTACTGATGTATACAGATATTTTCATGAATTTAAGTGAAAAGTTAAATATGAGGGCTTTCTCTTTCTCTAATAGCTGCCAGTTGTTATATTTGGGCTAGTATACATGTAACATGCTAAGAAAATGGTATAAACTAAATGTAATTCAGAGCAGCTATTGCAGATATGGTCATTTTAATCAGATACCTAGTGATGTGAAAAGATATTTTTAGCTACCATTTTAAACACTTATAGTACTACAGTCCTTAAAATAAGTAACTGACCAGGTAATTAATATACTCTTGACTCCAAAACTAAAATTGTTCATGAATATTGGTTAATAATTGAGAACACTACATTGATAAGGATAGCACAAAGTGCAGTTTACATTTTCACACTTGGGTTTTGAACACACAGAACCATGTGACAGGTATGTGTATGGGCTGCATTGATCAATTGAAGCATCTTCATTCCTCATCTTACTATTAACCCGTGAGTTATCGCTACCAGTTAATCAATAATCTGCCTGTTGCTAGTCCAAGGCTGCGTGTTGACGAACAAAATGTTAGAATTAATTTGGGTTTGGGCACATAACTGAGTTATATTCATTCAATCTTCACATGTAATATCTCAAATTGAAGAGAAGAGATCTCCTTAAAACTTTATAATTTAATATTTTTACGTAAGAGCTATAGTTATGGAGTTGAGAGCGTATTAATTACATGGTCAGTTACTTATTTTGAGGACTGTATAATATAGTGTGCCCTTGTGAAAATGCATTCTTACATGTGGCAGCCATTGTAGGTATGTATTTGAGGCTCCTAGCCTTCTAATACATCATTTGTGAATTTCATACTTAGTGACATTTCTTACCATTGTCACTGTACTGTAAAATAAACAACATCTGCTCATAATTTGATGATTTTATGGAAAGTTTCTTTTTGCAACATAAACATTCTTGCAAAAATCTCATTGTTTTGGGGACGTTTTAGAGAAGTCAGGAGACGGAAACTGCTGATAAAAAGGTCATGGTACCCCACAGACCTTATCACAAATAGGTAGAAATCAATTGATTATCCTTTTCTGATGCATTGTGGGATAGAAAAGTGACAACATTTGCCTACTTTTCTATCCCACAATGCACCAGAAAAGGATAATCAATTGATGTTAACCTATTTGCGATAAGATCTATACCAATGTCAAGCAAAACCTCATATGCAATATCATCCAGGAAACATCTAAATGTAGGCATATAGCTTATATTTGTTTTCGTTATGTTATATCAGCATGAATTGTCAATGCAAGTGTTCGATTAAATTTGAGTATTGTGTATTTCCGGTTATCCTTTGTTAGAGTTTAAATTTTACCTAGGTATATTACAATGTCAACCTTTTGATTAGCAAGAGATCGTGTGTCAAGTACCAAATTCTACGATTCTCGTTTTCTTAAGAACATTTCTTTACGCATCCAGCTACTATCAGGTTGAATTCTTATAGGCTAGGCCAATGTGATAGTGAACATCGCAATATAGTCAAGTGTTTACGCCAATATGTCTGTATCATTTTGTGGATGTTACATTTCAGGGATTCAGAGAATCAGTACATTATGGAGCCAGCTACTATCAGGTTGAATTCTTATAGGCTAGGCCAATGTGATAGTGAACATCGCAATATAGTCAAGTGTTTACGCCAATATGTCTGTATCATTTTGTGGATGTTACATTTCAGGGATTCAGAGAATCAGTACATTATGGAGCCAGCTACTATCAGGTTGACTTCTTATAGGCTACTCCAATGTGATATAGTGTACATTGCCAACAAATTCAAGTATTTACGCCAATATGTCTGTATCATTTTGTGTATGTTATATTTCAGGGATTCAGAGAATCAGTACGTCACTTCATTGATGCCAGAGTTGAGCAATGTTGGTATTACAGATATTTACATTGGTATTTCAGGTATGTGTTAACAGGGACATGGAAAAGTACAAAGTTGCAAGAGTATTATACCCCTCTCTCCAATGTCAGAGATGCCTTTGGTGATGTCATACCTTTCACTGACCTTGCAAAAAACCAACTATTTGCTAATTGAGCATTGTTGGTATTACAATTTGTACATTTCCGGAAGGTATACTTTGAAATGTTATAAGCTCTGCTGTTTTGGCATTGAGCACACTATTAAAAAATAGTCTAATCATGAAATATTGTGGATATTCTTGAATTAATGTTGATATACAGAAAACCATCGACAAGACCCTGTTATATATATAACCCAATTATATTGCCATTATCGGTACCTCCTCCACATACAAACTTCTTTTGACTAAGCATCATATTTGCCGGTTAGGTTGCCACACTGATGGATATTACTTCTCTCATGGGCGCATTGGTTGCAAGTTAGATTTTTCTGTAATGCATCAAATTGTTAATCCATCATCATCATCATCCGTCGGCTGCAGAGCAGGCGACTACAAGATTTCTCCATGCACGACGATCAGTGGCGAGTGCGGCAATCTGTTTTTCTTGGATTGCACCTTCTTTGTCCCCGAGTAATTTGTAAGGTATGAAGTGCGCGGTCGACCTGGTCTCCTTTTGCCATGCGTTGGTAGGTATAGAGCATATCTTTTTGCAGGCTCTTCTTCTGGCAGCCGGAGGATGTGACCAAGGATACCTCAACTGCCGTAGCCTTACCAAATGAATAAGTGGCTCAGTGCTGGTCATGGCGTAAACGCTGGTGTTCGGGATGTGGTCAATCCGCCTAATATTCAGCATAATTCTGTAGCAGGAGGTGGCAAAGGCATTGATTTTATTTTCCATGTCTTGAGAGATCACCCATGACTCGCAGCCATAGCACAGGATAGTAATGCAGGTGGTGTTAAACAACTTCACTTTAGTTGAGATGGGTATTTTGGGACTCTTCCACAGGCGTTCCAGCTTCCAAAAAGCACACCAAGCCAGTGACTTTCTTCTTTTAAGGTCACTTGAACCAGATGCCATCATAGAGCCAAGATATCTGAAATCTGACACATGTTTGATGGGATCACCATAGACTTGAAGTGTTGGATGGGGGTTGCAGTTAATAGTCATGTACTCTGTCTTAGGTGTGCTAATGATGAGGCCGAGGTCTGCTGCTGCCGCCGCTGTTCTGGCTAGCTGGGCCTGTGCCCGCGGAATTGAAGATTCC
Source organism: Ophiura sarsii (assembly GCA_035610835.1). Classification (NCBI taxonomy): domain Eukaryota; kingdom Metazoa; phylum Echinodermata; class Ophiuroidea; order Amphilepidida; family Ophiuridae; genus Ophiura; species Ophiura sarsii. The sequence continues at coordinate 30,752,252 of CM069456.1, forward strand.
AACAAAGCAATGTCATCAGCGAAATCTAAGTCATTTAGCAACTTGGCCAGGTGACGACTGGAGCGACGAGGATGTGTTAAGACTCCCGAATCTAGCTCTGATGTGGCCTTCTTCAGTAGGTAGTCGACCAATATAACAAATAGAAAAGGAGCCAAAACATCTCCCTGCAAAACTCCTGTGGAGACATCAAATGGGTGTGAAATGTTTCCATCTACCATAACAGCGCTTCTAGAGTTGTTGTATAGCACACTTATAGCATTAACTACAGCTTCTGGAATTCCATAATGTCGCAGTACTGAGAACATCACCTTTCTGTTGATGGAATCAAAGGCTTTCTTGAAATCGATAAATGTTACCGCAAGCGGGAGCTGATAGTCTTGGAAATCTTCCATGATCCTTCTGAGTATGTGAATTTGTTGGGCACAACTTCTCCCTGGTCTAAATCCTGCCTGGTTGTTCCTCATCAGGATGGAGTCAACTTGGTCACGGATCCTGTTTAGAAGGATCCTGTTGTACACTTTAACAGCAATCGAAAGGAGGGATATTCCCCGGTAATTGGTCATGAGGCTAAGGTCTCCCTTCTTGGGCAGAGGAACAATAACACTGGTGGTCCATTGGCTAGGTGGTATGAGAGTCGTGTAAACTTCTGCACAGAAATTGTGAATTACAACTGCCATTACATCGCCGCCACTCTGGAGTGCTTCTGAGGTGATCGCACAGTCAAGACCTGCTGCCTTGTTGTTTTTCATCTGGCGTATGGCTTTCAGAGTCTCCTCGTGTGTAGGTGGATGATCTTGGATTGGCAAGTCATGATCAGCAGGCTTGGGCAGATCAGATGGTGTTTGACCATTGTCATTGTTGAGCAGAGAGCTGAAGTATTCCTTCCATTCTGCAAGCAGATCTTTGTCACTTGTAGGGGGCGTACCATCTCTTTTCTTGACCTTGACGCTCGGCTTTTGATCTTTCCCTGAGAGATCATGGATAATTTTCCATGTAGTGGAGTAGTCACCTTTCATATCTGCCAATCGGAGTTCTTCCATTTGCGTGTTCAGCATTGCCAATTTGTCAGATTTATACGACTCGTTCAGACTCGTATTAAGCTTCCTCCATCTTTCTCTGGACTGTCGAGATTTGGATATTAGATACCTTCTTTTAGCCTGATCCCGCTCTGTCTTTATTTGCTTGGTTCTGTCTGCCACCCAACTTGGCATCCCACAAGGTTTGCATATACCAACAACCTTCTCTGCCACTTCTGATACAGCATTTTCAAACGAATCAGTCACATCCAAAAGTTCAAGTCAAGGTGAAATCACTGTCTGGTGTAAGTCAAGTCAATCCACTGATTTTGTTCAAGTCACTTTATTCAGGTCATACTTACCATGAAGCTGTCAGATTTATTTACTGATATTTCAATACCTATGTTTTAGGTAATTATAGATAGGTAGCTAATAAGCATAACAATAGTTGGTATAGTTGGTTGAACAAATGACTTGAGACAAGTCCAGTCTTCAGAAATGTCAGTGACTCCAGTCAAAATGTTTTTGCTCTTGGTCTTATTGACCTGGGTTATCAAGGGCATTCACTAAAACATGTTTTTGTCAACACGCAACTATAGTCTGTGTCAACTAGTATGGACATATTTCACGCGAGCGTGTATTGTTGCTGTTCACGAAGCTGCGTCGAGATCATAAATGCACGAACAAATATGCATGCATGCGCGTCGCGATTGACCAATCAGGATGTGCTGCCATTTTAGAAAGCTCCCGGTAGGCACTTCCAAGTTTTAGCACGTACATATGCACGCATTGTTGGAATTATGTCCATAGTACTTTGACACAGACTATAAATTCCTGAGCACCCCAACTGATATGTTTTGTGTTAATTTTCCCCAGATGTGGTCAGTGATGGAAATTTCCAGTGGTCACAGGGGAGCTCAGTTTCATACAACAATTGGAATAAAGACATGCCAAAAGACACCCCTGGACAAGATGATTGTGGCAGCATGTATACAAGTAGGTGCAACCCCCCCCCCCCCCCAAGATGCATATTTTTAAATTATTGTACATATGTGACCAGTCACATCAAAAAGGACATTCGCAAACATAGTTTTGAGATAGAGGCTAATATATTTGGTGAAATATAATGAAAATAATAGAAATAAAATATTCTTCTTCAAATCATATCTTGTGATTACAAAGTCCGATTACCTTCAACATGGTATCATTTCAAAGCTTTCAAGGTTCTTTCAAGTCATACCAATAACTCAGATTGACTTGGACCTCCAACATGTCCATTTTGATGTGACGGGTCACATATTTGGTGGTGTTTAAATCTTATTTGGCATTCTTAAATATCCATTAAATACTGTGGTACTTTTGATTGTGTTATTCTGTCCAATTCGGTTGTACTGATGGGACCAAGCAATGGTCGGATAAGTGAAAAATCTTGATATGTGAATTATGTGTCATTTTGCATTGAATGTCTGAAGTCCTCAAATTGGGATAACAGAATAGTACTGAATGAGGGGTAATTACAGTGACAATGTATTATTTAAGCAGCACTATCAGTACTACAAACATCAAAAGGGGGCCTTATGAAATGAGGTAATATAAGGCTGTAAAAAAACTTATTTTCTTTTGGGATAATTCAGCCGAATAACTGAGAGTTACCTGGATAATCAATAGTCAGACTACCTTTTTAACTGCCTAACAATATGATATCAATGGTTATAGTAATGTTACAAATGCTTTACTGTGGGACAACATAAAAGTATGTTTATAAATGCCAACATTATGACACTAATGTTTGTAGCATCCTTAGGCCAAAAAAATAAATTGTTATGTTGTCCTCGACCGCCCGCTCCAGATTTGTTGTTTTTTTTCCAGATTTTTTTCTTCAGATTTTTTGTTAACAGTTTAAATGGCATTGAATATTAAATTAAGTGTTTATAACATGTGCGACTCTCAGAGTGATTTCAACTTCTTGTTGGCTGAACTTTGAGCTTCCGCTGGTAAAAAATAATATTTAAAAAAAAAAAAAATTCCAAAAAAAATCCGCCCGCCCGCCCCTCCTCTCTGAAAGCTGTGGAGGACAACATAACAAACAAACAAAAATTGCCTTACAAATACATAACTGTATGCCTAAATCATACCAATGATCACAGATATTTGACTATTTTTGTTAGAAATGCCTAATTTTCATTTCCTCTATATTTATTTCAGGTGATTTAGCAGGAGGGTGGGACACTAAAGGTTGCTACCTGTTACAGGCCTTCGTCTGTGAGATTCAAGCTGGTAAGAGGGTGTACCAATAGCCAATGGGGGCACTACAGGTGCATGGCCTCCCTCCCCAGTCACAACCTTTCCCCCCAGTTTTACCCATAGTCAGCTGAAGCCCCACCCATTTTGTCCCCCAAACAATAAAAAATGTTGACTTTGTCAAAATTACATAAAATTAGCTTAAATTTGGTCTGAAATGTCTAATTTAGAACAAATTAAGCTAATTTCAGGTAATTTTTACAATAAAAGCCACCATTTCTGTAAACCCCAAAATAAATGCTTTGCCCCCCCCCCCCCCCCCGATTTTTTTCCATCAATCAAACATGTCACATAAGAGATGGGAAACTGTGTTTTTGTGAATAAATCTACCAGGGAAGAAAAATGGGTCACATTTGGGTCGAAAAAACGACGACCCCGGGGATCGAACCCGAGTCGCATGCATGATAGTCCGCCTCCTATCTAACTGAGCTAAGGAGACAAGCTTGCAAAAACTTATCTTTTTACTGGGCACGGCCAGAGATAGACTCAGGAACCAGACGCTACCAGCAGATGCTAGCATTCAGGAATGTATTAGGGTTAAGAAAAACATATTTACCAAAATTATATTTTGAGATTTCATATTTCATTATTATTATTATTATTTTTTATTTCAGGGAGACCTGTAACACCAGTACCTCCTGATCATGGTGAGTTCTTCTCTGCAGTGATCTGCAGGATCAAGCCAAATGTGTCTGAAGTTGAAAATGTCACATTTGTTTAGTTTACTACTTGATTGTGTTGGTCCTTGCAATACTACATTTTAACAATAATAAAAAAACAAGCACATTAGGAAATTTACACTAAATTCCAAAGATTTGACTGATTGTTGCAGCGTTAGAAATTTGATCCTTTTTATGTTTTAAACTTAAAATTGATATTCGTGTATTCCGACTCATACTATTTATTCTTATTCTTTTACTTCTTGAATTTTCCATTATTATAAATTTAATTCATTTTATTGTTTTCAGTCGTCTGTCAATCCATAATGTATAGGATCAGCAAGGCCCCTTGTTGGTACAATGCAGGGATTTGATTAGAACCCCCCTCCCAATCTAGGTTGGTCAGACCTGTAGAACAGGGGGTGGGGGTTTGTTGTCTTATCTCAATATTTTCAACTGATTGATTTCAGGTTCTGGTCGTTGCACCGCTGGCTGGGATTTGTACGGAGACTACTGCTATTACATCTCTGAGACTAGATTAGATTGGGCCGCTGCTGACAGTCAGTGCAAGGCGCAAAGTGGGGATTTAGTCAGTGTACATTCCTCTGATGAGCAATCATTCTTGACAAGTAAGTCAATGCTTTCAGTGTAATGTAAGTTATTATCGTAGAAATAAAAATTAGAAAATGAGGAGACTACAGCTAAAATTTGAGATATCATTTGTCAAAATCGGAGCAAGTTTTAATTTCGACCCCAAATGCAAAGGTCAACGACCTTTCATATTTTGCTCAATACCTCGATAACCAAACATAGGAAGTGGGGCAAACTATACATTTTTAGAATCCTTGTGCTCAGATGAACAGTTTTGGTAAACTTGCCAGCTTAATTGAAGCAACTTAAAACAAATTGACTCCCTGTATGGCTGCCATTTTGGATTTTGCCTCTAATAGGATTTTTGGGGGACTTTTAATATGTTGTTCCTCATATCATTGAGAAGTACTATTTTTTTCTGGGTTAAAATACTAAAATTCCTGGACTATTTCCTCTCTGTGTGTGTATCCTAGGTCGTTTGGATATTTCAAAGACGTCAACTTGGATAGGACTTAATGATGTTGCTGTGGAAGGTAACATGGTTTGGACTGATGGTACCCCGGTAAGTGGATATACAGGTCAGATGGGGCCGGATCATGGCGTTGGTTGGGGATTTAGAATGATGGAGGGTTCGGGCGGTTGGGGTGGATGTCTGGAAGGAGGGTGGGGTTTGGAAAGAGAGTTGGGTCACTGTGGAAGTCAACATGGTTTAGAGTGATGGTACCCCCAGTAAGTGGATATTTAGTTTGAATTGGAGTGAGAGGTAGATAGGGGATGGAGAGGGTATAATGGGGGTCTGGATGTTGACGGGTTAGGTAAGGAGTAGAGATGTGGGTGATGGTTTGGAAGGAGAATGGGTTTCTGTGGAAGTCAACATGGTTTAGAGTGATGGTACCCCAGTAAGTGGATATTCAGTTTGAATTGGAGTAAAAGGTGGATAGGGGATGGAGAGGGTATAATGGGGGTCTGGATGTTGAAGGGTTAGGTAAGGAGTAGAGATGTGGGTGATGGTTTGGAAAGAGAATGTGTTACTGTGGAAGGCAACATGGTTTGGAGTGATGGTACCCTGTTAAGTGGATATTCAGTTTGAAGGGTTTAATGAGGGTCTGGATGTTGAAGGGTTAGGTAAGGAGTAGAGATGAGGGTGATGGTTTGGAAAGTGAATGTGTTACTGTGGAAGGCAACATGGTTTGGAGTGATGGTACCCCGGTAAGTGGATATTCAGTTTGAAAGGGGGGATAGGGGTATAATGGGGGTCTGGATGTTGAAGGGTTAGGTAAGGAGTAGAGATGTGGGTGATGGTTTGGAAAGTGAATGTGTTACTGTGGAAGGCAACATGGTTTGGAGTGATGGTACCCCGGTAAGTGGATATTCAGTTTGAAAGGGGGTATAATGGGGGGTCTGGATGTTGAAGGGAGTAGAGATGAGGGTGATGGTTTGGAAAGAGAATGGGTTACTGTGGAAGGCCACAATACTTTTATATACTTTTTTTTAGAAATTAGGAAGAAAATGTTAGATTAGTGTTAAATTTGACATTTTAAATATTTTGCATTTGCAAAAATACTTAAAAGTTTTGCAGATAAAAAACTAAAACCTTTTTGTCTCATTTATATAAATACAATTTTCAGGTGGATTTTAAAAATTGGGCCCCAAATGAGCCCAAACTTGGAGATACTGCCGATTGTTGTAGGTTAAAGAATGATCTCAGTCAGTTTGCCTTGTGGCGTGACGGCGTGTGTACAGACATTTGCCCGTACATATGCAAGAAACCTAAAAGTAAGACTTTTTGTAAATTGCTTAGCAAACTGCCCTGAATAGTCATGCAAGTCAAAGGTCATTAGCAAATATTTTGAAACATATTGCCATGTTTTTTATGCTGATCAGGTTATGATCAACAAAATTAAATTAGCTGCCGAATTTACTGATTCATTGTTGACATATTGCGTTTAAGGGGTGGGGGTGAGGCTCCCTTGTTTTGAATGGGTGTGCCATCTTGGTTTTGGTGTTTCTTAGAAAGCTTTTTTAAAAATATTTAAAAATATATTAAAAGAATAGAATATTTAAGACCACCATATTGAGCCTGTTTCAGTTGTTGAAAACCCAAATTTCTTTCTACCTGAAAATGTATAATATTTATTTTCTAACATTCTTTATTTACACCTAAAACTTATGTAAAAGAGGCCCCTTTTTCTGAAAACCAGGATGAGTCACCACTACCAAAAAAAAGTTGGTGTCCCACACCCACCCTTGGATTTTACTCATTGATTAAGAGACACAACCACAGCATGCCCACATGTCAGTTTGCAACATGCATGCTTTGTCATTATAGCTGGCCATGTATGCAGCATCTGTGCATTCATTCCAATATCATGTCTGACTGCCAGTTGAGATAGTATGTTGCATAATTCAACAAAGGAAATAAGGGAGATAAAACAGGACGGAGTATTGAATGTGTATAAAAATTGTATTAGATTAAGGAAATATAATAAGAACACCCATTTTGGGCTCATTTCTCAAAATCCAACCTTATATTGTGCATTAAAGTGTCTCAAAATTTAACCTTGCCCATTTTGACAAAAACGAATTTAAAACAATCTCAATTAGTTAACAATTAGTTAACAAAATCTGAGAGGTATATCAGTCTCAGACAAAACTCCAACTTGTGAAAACCAGGGTGCACACCATTACCACATTAACAATGTTGTACACCTCTCCCTCTACCCCTTGCCCCTTGCCCCCTAGCCCCTCCTCCTTGGAAATGGTACCCAAATACAAACTCTTTTCATCAACAGCTGGATTTCTTAAACTGGGCCAATGGCGAACCCAAACTAGGTGACACCGCTGACTGTATTCGTTTGAAGAATGACCTCAGCCAGTTTGCATTATGGCGTGACAGTCTCTGCGACGAAGTCTGGCCTTACATATGCAAAAAATTGAAAAGTATGTTTAATAGTATTGTATAAGTGGATTTCGTTTGCGTATACTTTCATTATTTAAACAAAACGGAGCGTAGGATGTTTATTTGTGATCAAACCAATATGCAAATTAATATTCAAGGTGTATCATGGGTTACAAAGTTTATAAATGTAACCACCGATGATATGACCTTTTACTTTTTTGATTTTTGCAAATTTCGAGTCAATGATAATTTAGCTAAAATTTCTGTTTACAGAAGCAGGTATAACGGTTCCAAGCCGACATTTCAAGACATTAAAAAAAAATATCATAGACTACCATACAATGGGCCCACGTCACATGAGGTTGAGCTCGCGTAAAGTACGCCTGCTCAACCTCACCCCAAAACGGTGCAGTGGTTATCCGTTGTTGTGCACTACGTCATCTCGACCTCAAGGCTCTGATTGGTTGGTGCTCAAACGTGAGAACTGAAAAACTCATGAGCTTTTCCACGCACCATCACGCCCCACTGCGTCAGTGGTTATGGCGCAGCGGGAGCACTGCGTTGGTGGATACGGCGCAGCGTGACGATCGTTAAAAAGGCTTCAGTTTAAATTTGACCAATCAGGTGCTTTGGTGTTGTTGGTTGGCAGTATTTTGTGAGTTCAAGCATGCGTGCTCAGCCTGATCGAAGTGCGCCCACGTATGTCGAACTGTGGCCAGGAGATTATGTGCCGTAGGTCCATTGAGAAATATATGCTTGAGAAAGCTCACAATTACAGTCAATACTTAAAAAATGGAAACTCTTCCACGAGCTATTCATCTAATTGCATATTATTTTAAAATGAGTAAAGTAAATGATCGAGGCACAATGCGGCAATAGCTAATTTGATTAAGAGCAAAAATGTTGGACAAGGTCAAAACATTTGATGTTTTGAGACCAAGTGATTTTCAATAATCCGTAACTTTGGTTAGGAACTTGGTATAACATTGACTATGTCCCTTAACATATACATATTATCATGATATAAATTACTCAATATTCATATTTCCCTCATTGTGCATCATTTACTTGTGTTGTGTCGCTTATTTATAATGTTAATGTTGTAACATCAGTGCTAGTACGTAGATATCTGTATCTTGTACAATTATTGTCTATTGTACTATTATTGCGATACCCTTGGCTTACTTCTCTCCGATTGTATATATCGTCATCCACACATCAAGGGTTGAGGGCCAGAAGGCTGTAACTCAAAAAATGCTATTCTGAGATAATCAACTTTCAAATATTTGGGACTCATTACAATACACTCTAACACCCAATTTATAACTCTAGTTTTAGTCAAATTAAGAGTGTTTATGAGTTATCTCTTTATGGTTCTGAAAATCTAGGTTATATGGATTATTTTGTTACCAAAATCTCATTTTGCCCAAAAGTTGAGTTACGGTCTTCTGGAGCTCAACCCTCGACATATTGTGTTATTTATATTAATCTCCATTCCCCAGGAATATCTTATTTTTTATTTTTTGAGTTACAGACCAAAAAGTGCCAAAAAATTTGTCCCAAATTTTTTTTTCTCCCAAAAATGGTGATTTTCATGATTTTGGCGGTAAAAAATCACATCTTTTAGCAGTGATTTTTTAGCACCTTTTGGTCTGTAACTCAAAAAATAAAAAATAAGATATTAAAAAAAAAAAAACGCTCCTGGGGAATGGAGATTAATCATATCAGGATTATCATAAAACTAGTATGACAAAATTTAACAAAATATATTTTGAGTTATCTTTTCCAAACCTAAAATGGGTCAAAAAAGGTGTTTTTTATAAAAAAATTCCAAAATTGTCAATTTCATTATCATGGTTGGATTCATTGAACCCTTTTCTGCAAAAAAATGTATACGTTTATCAAGATTAAATGAATATTGAAGAAGTTACGGCAGTTTTACGGAGGCTGTACCTGAGAGTCCACACCCCCCTTAAGCTCATTGTATGTAACATTGTACTTTTGTTATTGTCATAGCACTTGCAATAAATAAATAGATAAATAGAAATAAAAAAGTTTTAAAACTTACTTTAAGGGGGACTTAAGGAAGTTTTTGATTCCATTTTTTGAATTTTGTGAGTGCTGTAATTATTGAACTATTAATCAAATGTATATAAAAGTATACATTTTTGGAAAGGAAATGGATCAGATAATCCAAATTTGGCTTCAATTTTGACCAAAAAAGTAGATTTTTTGAGAAAATCACAAAATTCACTTTTTTGACCCAATTTTTTTTGAACAAAGCTAACAAAAATAATTTTGAGTAAAAAATGGCCAAATCACTTTATAATGATGTTAAGACACTAATGAAGGGACAAAAAAAAATTAAACCTAATCTAATATTTTTGAAAATGTTGACAAAAAAGTGCCAACAAACGTGAAAAAATTGATTTTTTATTTTTGTTTACACTTTTTTGTCAAAATTTCAAAAAATATTGGATAAGATTTAAAAAAAAAAAAAATCCTTTCCAAAAGGTATACTTTTATATATATTTGAGTCATGGTTCAATAATTACAGCACTAACAAAATTCAACAAAAAACTTCCTTAAGTCCCCCCTTAAGAAAAAATCTAATGAACCAATAATCAATGCTCAAAGAGGTCTTTGTAGATTTCCCCCACGCTGATGAATTCTTTACACTTTTCATGCGGCTATTGGTTTTAACCATATACAAAACAGATTTATCAGAAACATTTCCCAACTTTCAAGGTCTATCTCAAAAATTACTGAATCAATTCTAGGCATGTTTGTACTTATTTCAATGCATTTCTCATGGTGATTCCAAATATGGTAATGAAATACAATAATATTGACATTTTTCAAACAATTTGTTGAAATTTTGGAATGACGTCTGCAGACACCTGCTGGATAGAAAGTGTTAAAATTGAACCTGACTTTCAAAACACTTATAATAATAGTATGTGGTCAGAGGAAACAAAGTATTTAGCTTTTCATGGGTTAGTAAGTCTTACTTTTGGTGTAGTATCAGTGAGATTATAGGGACTTTGCTTATAATCCAATCATAACATGCTATCTCATCTGTCAACCATACGATGCTTTTGCTGTTTTGCTATCATGCATGCTTTTAGTATTTGATTGAATATCAAATAAAACATGATCTTCAACTACAAGTTACATCCATCAGGATTTCTCGATACTCAATCCATGCTTATAGCCAACGGACAGAATTTAGAATTTGGAAATGAATATAGATGAATTTGCACAAATTGTTTATTCTGATGAAGTATCTGATATGTGCTTGTTTGTCATTTCACACTAATAGTTATTAGAAATTGTTTATTCCTTTATACTCTAACACACTTTTGTCTAACAACTACATTGCTTATAATACTCTATAACCCATCAGTTCTATAACCCCATAATATTAACCTTAATTCCAAAACCAAACCCTGACCTGAACTCCCTAACATACTGGTCTATACCTTAACTCAAACTCGAACTGTAACCCTTACTAACTAGGTTTAAATTGAATCGCTATAGAACATGTGGCTAACAGACACTAGGAGCAAATGGCAACATGCTATATACATGTGCTTATCACAGAACAGCGACATTTGAATGAATTTCTAAACATTAACCAATCCCTGTGTTTTATTACAGTTGACGATGGAACACCAGTTACTGCTACTCCTTCACCTTCAAGTGAGTAGCTATTAGGCTATATTAAAAAAATCTTTTGTCTCAAAGCTCCCGCGTGCGTTAGTTAATTGATGCGCGTTAGAAGAAGAATTTTTATATATTTTTAAAAAAAATTAAATGCTTTTTTAAAAAATCCAAAAGTTTCACAGATTTTTTTCAGATTTTCATTGATCACATCATTTTAAATACAAAAGGTCACTTTTACAAGGATTTCAATATTTTATATTTATAATTTTTTTTTTTTTTAAACTTTAAAAAAAACTCATTCCGCATTAGGTTTTGAAAAACTGAAGAGCTTTGAGACAAAATAATTTTTTAATATAGCCTTATAATAGTTTGAAAGTTTGAAATTGATGAGACTAGGAAATAAAACATGAAGTATACAGGGTATAGACACAGTAGCTTGTAAGATCCCGCTGTGCACATAATTGACAGCTGGTTCAGACCGGGAACCACTGAACCATCGCTAGAACAACACCGGATTAAGTAAGATCGTGGAGCACTTAGGTATATATGGGCCTGGAATAACATCAATTTGAGTACCCAAAAGTACCCATATGCTAAGTACTCCTGTATTTTAGAAAATATTGGCCAAAAATCTTATTTCACTGAAAGATAATGGGGATTAGCAAAAATAGCCTACCAACGCTTCCTATGATCACTGCGTAGCTTTGAGTTTGATAAATAGATACATGACACACCTCAGCAATTACAAAGATGGAGTTAAAGTTTTTTATACAAATTCTTATTGTCAAAGGCTTCAGGAGTGCAGTATTTAAACTGGGTATATTCAATAAAAGAGGGCGTACTTCAGTCTGGGTCAAACCCAGGAAATACAGAGAATGTGCAGTTGGGTGTTCACAGTTAGAAGATCAACTAAATATTCTTCAGGTCAGGAGCAACGGCCGACACATCCATCACCACTGCTACCATTCTGATTATGACGAGTCGCGTGACCATCCCATTTCGGTAATATGGAAGTCCCTTCACAGTGGGATACCGCAAGCTGCTGTTGGGCATAGGCTTTTTACAAAGTTTTACAATGATTTTCTGACTCACAGGTTAAAAAAGTGCTAAGGAAAAAATTGTTGTAGACTTTCCAAAAAGATGATGCTATAAATGTACTAATGCATATGGGACCTATAAGATAAACAATCAAATTAAAGTCTATTATGTGATTTGTGAAAATGCCATCGTCTACAAATCCAGACTTTACATGATCGGAATTTACATAAATTAACAAATGCACTCTAAATCAAAAATAAGAGTCCAGTCAGTGGTTTGACAAAATCTTAAAACCAGTTGGTCAAAATGCATTTTTCTATAGATATACACCCAGCTATGAATGTACCCATTAAACTAACAAACTGTAGATGCAGGATGCATTTTGTTTTAGTTTAGACCCCCTTTATATTACAATAGGTGAAAAATTGAAATGAAATGGCATGTCATTTACCCGGGGTGGGGGGGCACTCAACTTTTTTTGGGGTAGGGTGTGCCGCACAGGGTCTCAAAAAGGGGGGCTACAGTGGATTTTATGACGAAAAATAGGGTCTTCGGAACTGATTTTTTCAAAAAAGTAGGTCTTGAGAACTGGCCTATAGTTCAATTTTGATCACCAAGAACGCAAAATTTCGATTTTTTCTTTTTTTTTTGGTCTTTTTTTGGTTGTTTTTTTTTGGTTTTAGAACGCAAAATTTTCAAATTGGGGCTTTGGAACGCAAAATTTCGTGATTTTTTGAATTTTCAAAAAAAAATGGGGTCTTTAAAAGAACTGATGCAGGCTCAAAAGGGGGGTCATAAGAGCTAGCAGCAGAGGGGGGAAAAGGGGGTCTTCAGCGCGGCACATACCTATACCCTTTTCCAATGTCAGTGCCCCCCCCCCCGGGTCATTTATGTAGCCTTACAGTATGATGCAATGTGTCTTTAACTTCATTGCTCATATGATATGTTTCAACCCCTTCAGGAGCTTATGATCAGCATTGTGGCGATGGCTGGGAGTACAACCCAGATAATAAACTATGCTATGTATTCAGACTGGGAGAATTCAGGTCTTGGCAGGATTCCAGGTTACAATGTAGAATGGAGGGAGGTGACTTGGTGAGCATAGGAGGGTATGATGAGGAGACTTATATCATGGGTAAGTTGGATATGAACTTTATCTCTTAACTTGGGGGCATGAGGTGGGGGTTGGACAAGGGAAGGGGATGTTTTAGTCTTGGCAGGATTCCAGGTCACAATGTAGAATGGAGGGAGGTGATTTGGTGAGCATAGGCGGGTATGAGGAGGAGACTTATATCATGGGTAAGTTGGATATAAACTTTATCTCTTATCTGGGGCACGATGTGGGGGTTGGACAAGGGAAGGGGTGTTTCATTCTTAGCAGGAGTCCAGGGCACAATATAGAATGGAGGGAGGTGATTTGGTGAGCATAGGGTATTATGAGGAGACTTGTATCATGGGTAAGTTTGATTAGAACTTTATATCTTGCCTGAGGCATGAGGTGGGGTTTGGAAAAGGGAAGGGTGTGTTTCAGTCTTGGTAGGATTCCTGGGCACAATGAAGAATGGAGGGAGGTGATTTGGTGAGCATAGGTGGGTATGAGGAGGAGACTTATATCAAAAGTAAGTTGGATATATGTGACCCAACATAAGTGAATGAGGCAGTAGCAAATTTGAGTTATGAGCACAAATGTGAGACAAGGTCATAATAAGTCAAATTCATATCAAGTCTTATTTCTGATCTTTGATACATTTAGTATCCAGCCAAGACTCAAATTCATGAGAATAGAGAGTTAAACTACTTTTGAGGTATTTAATTTGTATTTACTCGATTGACTCGACTTAGATTAGGAATGTGATATAACATTGACTTTAGTAAAAAAATGTTTCTTAACTTGTACATATTACAATGATATAAATATCTCAATATTCATATTTCCCTCATTGTACCTCATTTACTCGCGTTGGGTCGCATATATTTTATTGCATGGTGTTGGGGTGGTTCTGGTCTTGACAAGATTCCAAGGCATAGTGTATTATAGAAGGAGGTAACTTGTTGAGCATTTGAAGGTATATATGAGGAGACTTGCACTTATGGGTAAATTGGATATTTGGAAACAATATATGATGGAAGAATGAGACTTGAAGGAGGGTATGATGATGAGGCCAGACTTATCACTATAGTGATTACTGACCTCATTTATGTATAACTGTTAGTCAGAATAACCTACTATTGTGTATTTCTTTTTTTGTAACCAGATCGTATAAAGGGTACCAACAACCCTGCCGGATGGATAGGAGGCAACGATCTGAGTGCCGAGGGCGGATGGGAGTGGTCAGACTCTAGGCCGTATAGATATATCAACTGGAATTCAGGTGAGATGGATTCAATGGAAAAAGTTGATTGTGCCATGGTGACCAGGTCAAAGGTCACCATGGCATATGCTAAAACACTAGAACATTGCAATTTTATACCAGTTTACCGCAGCGCATGCTTTGTGTTCACTCATACGTGCAATTGGGTGGACAACGCTTTGCCAATGGGCCGGTTTCCTCCTATGTTTTTAATCGACTAAAACACTATTTTCCTTGTCTCAAACAATTTACACAACTTTGATATTATAATAGCCTATTTATTCCTCTTTCTTACCATCTAAAAATTACGTACAAATGATGAGAAAACATGGCGGACTCATACTATAGCAATCACACACCCGCCCATTGAGGTGGGAGGTGTAGTGTCACATAATTTGGTACAGCCAAAATAGCTTTCAGCAAGCAGGTAAACATACGGTGACCAAAATGTTCGACACGCCTTTCAGATGCCAATCAACTCGACACAACTCTGGAAATTAGATGCTTATGTCAATGACCATTGAGAAAGTCGAAGAAAAAAATTAAATGTTCATTTAATCTAGCGGACTCGAGCCAATAAAAAATCGTAGAGTTGAACAAGCTAATCCATCGCTGAATGCGCACAACATGCAAACTCTTGGCTGTGTGCAGACATGCTTGATGGCACGTCATTGATCGGTGTTGGGTCGTTCTATTGTCTGCTTGGGCGAACTCTCTCCATGGCTTTATGAATATTTATATTGCAATCTCACTGGTCATTGGCTCATTGCATATTGGGGTTATGATGTATTAAAGTTACTCAACTGTGAAATCATGAAACAAGCAGTGTACGAAAAGATTGTAATGAATGTCAATGCACAGAGTACTTTTTCATGACATTCACCTATAAAATTGATATTGATTCAAGTGACTAGTAATGTACTTCATCAATGCATGTCTTCTTCTAGACGAGGATTTGAACTAACAACCTTCCATGCAAGTACCCTGTAGCTTGTCCTGGTTTCATTACATCTCTCACCCCAAGTCAAGACCCCCTTTTGTCTGGAAAAGTTTCACACTAACAATCCCTTTTTTTTGCAATTCAACAGGCTCTCATTCAATTTCCAATTAGGTGACAAGGAAAAAGCACTGTTCTTTGGGCCCAACCAAAATAATAATCAAAATTTTATTTTTTTAATTTAAAAAAAAATGAAATGAGAAAAAAGTTGAAATATTTGGATTTTTTTTTTTAAATTCCCCCAAAATGTTCACAACATTGAAAAGATGAAGAAAAGAAAAGCCTTACTGACCGACCCTACCTGAGAAGTCTGTTTGCCTGTAGAAGGTTTTTGTTGCTGCCGTACTCTACTTTTTGTTCTTTCTCGCTAAATGCCCCAGTGTTTGAGAGTGTCAGCCCTACACCTGTATCCATTTCATACTAGAGCCCCCTCCCCCTTCCCTCCCTGCCGATTCAGTTCTACCATGTTGATTATATTTTGTCTCTTTCCTTTTCCTCGACAGGCGAACCTAATAATGTCGGTGGTGAACACTGTGCAGAGATGCTATTAACAGGATCCAACTTGGGCAAATGGAATGACCAAGATTGTGATGATTCCATACCCTACATCTGCAAAAGAAGTCGTAAGTTGTGATCAAAGAAGTTACTTAACCCCCTGGGGTCTACCTGTCTATCTTACAGTGGTTCTGATTGGTTTATTACAAGATGTACTCATATGAATAGCCAATTCAAATGCAGCTTGTAAAATGTTTCCCTCCCATCTTTATCAGGGATACAATTATTATAACAATGTCTCTCATTGGTGCAATAAATGATGTATCCATCTTTCTGACCAATCGGCCGGTAGTTCTCAGGGGGTTAACACTTTCCATGCGGCAGGCGTCTGCAGACGACATTCCAAAATTTCAAAAAATGATTGACAAATGTCAAAATTATTGAATTTCATTACCATATTTGGAGTCAACATTAGAAATGCATTGAAATAAGTACAAACATGCCTAGTTTTGGTTCAGTAATTCTTGAGATAGACTTTGAAAATTACGAAAGGTTTCTGACAAATCTGTTTTTATATGGTAAAACTATTTAGCTGTGTGGAAAGTGTTAACTTTTTGACGTTGTATGATAAACCAAATATGCAGCAATAACCACTTCCAATATATATTACCGTACCCTTTAAATAATTTTTCTCCCGACAGCCTACCTATCAACAAACTTCTACGTCTACACTTTTGCCAAAGTTGACGGTTACGACAAACTCATCCTGAATGACCTTTGGCCTCAAGACTGTGCCCAACAGTGTGTTGGAATGACCTCCTTCACCTGCCGTTCATTTGATTACGATCGCATGAATCAAGTTTGTTATCTCAGCGATTTGACAAAGGATGACGCTGGTGGACTGGTGCCGACTTACGATACATATCCGTTTGACTACTATGAAAGAGGTAGGTTGAAATTTTGGAGAGGTGGGGTGGGGGTGGGGGGGGGGGGGTAGCATTGGGGAGGGGAGACAGGCAGAGGGAGACCTACCTGAATAATAAGAGGTTAAGGATATGTGACGCCAAATAGGGTTGCCTTTTTTCACCGGTTTTGTCAATGGATGTAATTACTAGAATTTGGTTATTTCAAAAGTTAACGTTTTGAGAATACATTGTTAATCAAATGCTTGATTGCCCTAACAATTTTTGTTTAAAAGTATTCCAAAGAATGATGCATGACAAAATTACATTTTATTGTATTAGATCATTTTATGAAACTTTGTTGGATATCATGTTTAGGCATTTGGCCAAAGAAATTTGAAAATGAAGGTAGACCAAGATTTTACCTTCAGGCGACAAGAAAAACAACTGACCCTACCTGAGAGGTCCGTTTGCTCATAGAACAGGGCTCAAAGGGTTTTTTGTCGCCTATTGCATGCAGGGAGTCTATACAGGGTGAGTCAAAAAAAAGTGTACCCTAATTGAAAAAATCAAAACAAATATTTTTGACCACAAAATCAAGGCAAACAAAACTTTAAATGATTGCGCCATTTCTTTGCTACCATCTGGAAAAAAAATCACGCTATTTGATGATACCGTTAAGTAAATATGACTATTTCTGTACAGGAGCTGTTTTTTCGCCTAAAACACGGTTTTTAATTTCAAGCTTAACGAGCTTAATAATGTTTACTAGGATTATGATGTAAAGCATTACACATCTTGTTTATTAAAAGAATTAAGTAGACAATACACTCGTTCAAAATTGTCTCCTAATAGATTAAAACAATAGACAGCTGTAAGGCCTATTTATGACACAATTACCACACTTTAATCATTTCATAACAAAGGAATTGATCCTTTCGCTGTCGGTATTGTAATTTTTTATTGGTCGTATCTTATGAAATATAATGTTCAAGATCTGGAAAGCGTGTTCGGACGTTAAATTGGTCACTTTTATTCAAAACAGCGTAAAATAAGTTTCCCTCAACCAATCTAAACCAGATAAAATTCATATTAAAGCTAATTGATTTGTCTTTATACCGTAGTATATTGTTTTGAAAACAAACGAATACTTTTTCTAAAAAAAATCGCTGAAGTTGAGTACACTTTTTTTGGACTCACCCTGTATAATGGGAGAGGAAATTTGAATCGCAAAACAAGAGCCTCCTATATATGGGCATATGGACAGTTACATACTCGATGTGACTCATGAAATGATTGACAGCATGCAAGGTTATTGAGATGCGCGATGTGACTCAAAAAATTGGGGCGCTAGCCCACTAGAAGCTTTGATTTCGGCAATGACAAGTCTGTGTGTATTGGCAACTGCAGTTACATTTGATATTATGTAAACGGTCACATTGGGTATTAAGGGAATTTGTTGCATTCCTAGCAGTGTACAGGCTGAGTAAAGAACCTACTCAAAGTAAGATAAATATTTCAAATATTTCTTACCAGAATATGAAGGCAACTAATGCTTGAATCAATAGCTGCATTTATTTACTGTTTGATCAGCAAAATATATCGAATCACAACATTTCATGGTATCGTTATCCAGTTATGACTATTTGTCTCAAACCTCCTGCGCGCGTTAGTTTATTGATGCGCATTAGAAAAACAAAAATCTCAAAAAAATCCCCAAAAATCTAAAAATTTCACAAATTTTTCAGATTTTCATTGATCACATCATTTTAAATACAAAAAGTCACTTTTACAAGGATTTCAATATTTCATATTTAAAAAACAAAAAAACAAGTAGGTTTTGAAAAACTGAAGAGCTTTGAGACAAAAGATTTGTTTAATTTAGCCTAAAGTTAATGCATTGTGAAACCAAACAAAATATGTGACGCGATCAAGAGGAATGAGTCGGATGTCGGGGAATCCCAAATTGAGATATGGCCAATTCAAAATGGCGGCTTACATAAGTTTTGATGGAAATTCATGTATACAATTTGACATAACTTTGGAACAAAACGTTGTATCGACATGGGGTTTTCAGTTTCTGAAAGCTCTAGGTGTCTTCTTTACTTTAAAACTGTATTACAAACTCATTTTCGACCAGGGTCGACATCCGACTCATTCCTCTTGATCGCGTCACATATTGAGTACTCAATAGCGCATGATATTTATGAATAAGTAGATACATGTATGAGACACAATAGCTAATTAGTAAGACAATTAAACCTGCTCAGATATTATTTTCATACATTAAATGCAAATTAATGACAAGACAATGTCATTATTTTGTGAATTCATCAGAGCAACGATACAATCTGGCTTTTGTGATGATCGTATTAGAGTGTGCAACTTTATTCAATAGTGAAATTCAAAAGAGCTTATTAGAGAAATATCACAAATCTTGTTTGGTTTTTGAAATGTACACTTTTATCTAAATGTGCATAAAACATGTTAACCAACTTTAATTCTTGTGAAAGCTAATGAGACAGCCTCTCTGCCAAAATAAATAATCTGAGAAATTTGTACACAGATTTTTAGAGATAAAGTAGAGACAAAGTTGAGTACAGTTTTTTAAAATCACCCTGTAAGTTCAATAATACATTATTAATTTGTACACGTCCTGATTTGTCACCAGATATGAGCATAACCACAGCACCTCCACCCACTCCGTTGCCACCCACCGTTGGCTGCAGCGGAGACTACTGGGGATACAATGGCAACTGCTACCTATACATTAATGTATGGGAAGAGTATGGAGCGGCACAGACAAGATGTAGATCTTACGGAGCCGAGCTAGTCTCCATGCACAGTCTGAATGAGAACAACTTTGTCATGAGCTATGTGTATGAAAGTAAGTTTGGTTTTTTGGCAATTTAGGCACCTGAAAGTTGATTTTGAGTTTCCCGTTACCCGCCCGTGTCACTTTTTCACCCGCGTCAAAATTTCAAGATAGCCAAAAATTAATTATATATATATTTTTTCAAAACATCATTGTAGCGAGTTATAGCAATGTCAAACATATTTGTCACTTTGTAAAATATAAAACTGGGAACTAGGCTCAAAAGCAGGGCTTTTTATTGTGAATACCTTTCAATAGGATTGATCAAACGTGCATTTACATGTCAGTGAAATCTTATCAAATAATGAATAATGAAAAAGTCGCCTCATAACTCGGCAAAAAAAGGTAACAGGAAACTTGTAATTGACTTTCATTAGCCTTATGATATGCAAAAATGCAAAAGCTGCACCTCATGATCAGAGCTGGCAATGGCCCTATGCCAAATCAGCTCAAGTTGTGAGGGGCATCAGTGTGTAATCTAGAGATAGATGCAGCTTTTCTGGGCCATAGCCGACATTCTTTTTTGTTGGCCATTCACGTTGTAGATACATGCTCCCGATATCATAGTGCGTGTTCACAAGAATATGTGCTGATGTCACCGCTTATCTTGAGATGACACAAAATATGACATGTTGTCGGCAAACACAGTGTTGAGATAGAGGCTAATATATTTGGTAAAATAAAATAAAAAGATAGAAAAAACATATGCTTCTTCAATTCATATCTTGTGATTGCAAAATCAGATTTTCTTTCAACATGGTGTCATTTCAAAGCTTTAAATATGCTTTTTCAGGTCATACCATGACTCATAATTGACTCGGGCCTCCAACATGTCCATTTTGACATGACGGGTCACATAGAGTGAAACTACTTTTGAATATGATACAACAGAATAGTCATTTTTTCAGTTGATAATTGCTGATATGTCAGAGGTCTTCCAACAACATATCATAACAAAAAATATGTATAGCAGCATTAAAATTCAGGAAACAAACACAAATACCATACTTATTCATGTTGCTTAGACTCTTACCCAGTCTTATCAACTATCAACAATTTACTGTCTATTCATAGTGAATTGGTGGGATGCTCAACATTGGACCGGCATGAATGATTTGAAACAAGAAATGTACTATGAATGGGACGATGGGAGTGAGGTGGATTTCACTTCGTGGAACTACTATGAACCTAATAATCAAGGAGAGGAAGACTGCGTTCAGGTCAAATTTGAAGTAAGTCTACTGTGTAAGAGGTAATACAAATTCCATTCAAATGTATTGGGGGGGGGGGGGGGTCTAAGAGAAAGAGGCATGTTTTGTAACCGATTCTGGAATAGGAAGTAAGTATGGTAGGTTTTTTTTATTAATGAGTTAAAGAAGGGGTCATGAGAACTGAAAGAGGTTTACAAAGACTTTTAAATAATCTGTTTCATACCGAAATGGGAAATTGTGTAAGTGTATCTTCCATAATATAAACGACAAAGCAAAACAAAAAAACACAGTCTAAACATAGTACAGGAAAACCATAACCTTGATTTGTGTGTGTGTGTGGGGGGGGGGGGGCAGTTCGTCAACAATGTAAAATACCCTATGAGAACATTTGCCGACAGAAGAACAAAGTTATCACCTTTTCTAGGTTGTCACCTTTCTTGTCTAACAATGTGTCCAAAGTATTCCACTTATCGCCGTGTGTTTAATTCTTTTTCTATAGGGTCGTTGGAATGATGTACCATGCAGTGGATATACCTATAACTCTGTGTGCAAGAAACCTATGACAGACCTTGGCACTCTACCACCGCCCGTTGATGGTTGTCCAGATGTAAGTAGTCGTCTTGAGAAAGTACAAGATTCTTGGATAAGATTGTGTCGATTTCGAAGTGATTTTGAACAACCCCACTCATATCGCGGTACAGCACAAAAGTGTGTAGAACAGCACATAAGCGCATTGGCCACATTCTCTTCTGGTGGAAATTGAAGAAAAAAACAAGGATATTTTGTCATATTATTAGGCCAAAAAGAAAAAAGTTGACTTGCCCTTTCCGACCGACCCAAATTTTCGAAAATCTAGGGTCTCTATTTTTATTTTTTATTTTTAAGTTTAAAAAAAAGGTAACAAAAAAATAAATTACATCAAGTCAGAAATCTTAGAATGATGTACGGGTAGAGTGTGTTTTTCTGTCACATGAATTTGGTTCAAATTGCCAGCCAGTTCTATGGGTGAATAGACCTCTCTGGTAGGGTCAGTCAGTCAGGTCTTTTTCCCCTCTACACAATGACACAAGAAATCACAAAAATATGAACATCTTTGCCATCTTCGACCAACTAATAAAATATCACAACATTTCTAAAATGTTGGTTGGTATTCATTCAATTGCACGCAAACTTTCCCTCCATATTTCAAAAAATCTGGGTCGGTTAGGCCCGTAGAACAGGGTGTTTTTTGCCATAGGCTCATTTAAATTTCCAAGCATTTGATACCCTTATACTAGTATAAAAATCGTGCCCCATGTTGTTGAGTCCAATTATTAATGATGACATTTAAATTCATATGTTGATTAAAAAAACCTGAAAACTTACTACTTATGATAAAAAATGTGTGTTGAGACTCAATAGATGCTCGATATTTCTGAATTCCTACACAATAAAAAGCACCTTATTATTAGGGAGGGGGGGGGGGGCTCAAGGAAGTTTCTGGTTTAATTTTTTGAATTTTGTGAGTGCTGTAATTATTGAACTATTAATCAAATGCATATTAAAGTATACATTTTTGGAAAGGAAATGGATCAGAAAATCCAAATTTGGCGTCAGTTTTGACCAAAAATGTTGATTTTTTGAGAAAATCACAAAAATCACTTTTTTGACCCAATTTTTTTGAACAAAGCTAACAAAAATAATTTTCAGGTAAAAATACCCAAATCGCTTGATGATGTAAAGACACTAAATTAGGGAGGATTTTTTTTTAAAACCTAATCTAATATTTTTTGAAATTTTGACCAAAAAGTGCCAAAAAAGTGAAACAAAATAGAAATTTAATTGTTTGGCACTTTTTAATGCCAAATTTGGATTCTCTGATCCATTTCCTTTCCAAAAATGTATACTTTTATATACATTTGAGTCATAGTTCAATAATTACAGCACTCACAAAATTTTTAAAAAAAACTTCCTAAAGTCCTTACTTCCAATTGATAAGGAAATATTTTAAATTCATATGCTGAAAAAGAATTGAAAGCTTTCTCCTATTGAATAAATAGTGCATGATGTATGAAAAAACCTGTATTACGGGCAAACAAACCTCTCAGATAGGGTTGGTCGGTCGGGCATTTTGTTTGGTTTGTTTCGTGGTGTTTTTTTCTAAACAAATTGAGTGAATTTTCGAACATTTTTGAGATTTTCAATTCATTTGTTAAAAAAACCAAAATGTCCTTACGGTATTTTTAAACAATTTAAAAATGTGTAAAAATAAATACTAAAAACCCAGAAAATTAAAGAAAATACCAAAAGAGTTTTATTCACGTCGCTTTAGTGATTATTTCCCTTTCTCATGCAATTGCTGCCAGTTATCTAGACTCGATCATTACAGTTCCAAAAGTGTGCGCTGATTAACTCGTGAATAAACATGAGCTTATTCACACACCATCATGCCACAGTGCGCCGATAGTTTCGCGCGGCTTTGTACACCGTGTGACGCGATAGGGCGCACGAATCATGCCTCCCTGTGGCGCAGCGTGACGATCGTTTGATGCACTGCCTTTGCATTAGACCAAACAGGTGGTATTTCTGTTGTTGCTGTGTACAAATGCGCATGCTCGGTATTGGTATGCATATTCATATATGCAAAGTTCATGTGGAATTCCATGTGAAAACCGCACACTTTTTGGACGTACTATTTTCCCAGTCCCTATATTTGGTCCGCCATTTTTAAAGATGGCGGCCATATTATCGAGGGACGCGGGGACCCAGTCTACCAGTTATCCTAGCCAAGGGCAGCCATTTTCTAATGATTTCCTTTCATTATGCAGGGATGGGTTGGCTGGCTGTCATCCTGTTACAAATTAGAGAGTGAATTCTTGGCATCTTGGGAAACCGCCAACACCCAGTGTGGGAATGACGGAGGACATCTGGTGGTACTTGATGATATGTAAGTATGAAATTAAGCAATTTTAAAACTCCATCATTTTTCATGTTGTATATCCTAGACCTTCTTTCAGCAGACAGATTATAAACAAGGTCTTCTAAAAAACTGGCCGAAACGCTTCAAAAAGGATGCATGAAACCAAGTTGACTCACTATAAACAGCTACGTAGCTACGTATATCGGTGCAAATTAGTACAGGGCCTTATACATGTAGGCCTACATGTATTTATCCATCGAGTGAGTTATCATACCATAGTCTAGTATGGCCCATTACTTTTCAATGGGAATTCACATCACTGCATGATCACTATCGCACACACAAAAGCCTCCCAACCAAAACTTGTTTACATTTCGTTATCGGCCAGTGCAGTGCATTGCGTGTTGTTGAGGGGCTAGGCTCCGTAATGAGAGTGTATTTCCGGTAACAACATGAACAATGCAAGCATGAAGGTGGCCTTGTCGATTGTTACCAAGGATACTGGTATCCTATCACTGATCGTTTAACGACGACGTTAGTCGCGAATCCAAAAATACTGCCCAATACTGATGTTACAAATTACTCGATTGGACGTAATTGGACGTGAATATAATTATCTTATAAGTCAAGCCAATCATTAATCGTACTTATGACGTAGACCGAGTGGTGCAACTGACTGAATATTGAGCTATCACGTGATAAATCTCGCCTCAAATGTGCCGCAACGCTTAGGCGTTTCGGCAAAAAGGAAGATAAGAAATTCTCCAAAGGTCTTTACTGCAAGCTTCCTCAAATGGCACTTTTTGACTCTCAATTAACCCACATGGAAATCCCGCTCCTACTTAACACTTTCCACGCGGCAGACATCTGCAGACGACATTCTAAAACTTCCCAAATTGTTTCAAAAATGTCAAAATTATTGAATTTCATTACCATATTTGGAATCACCACGAAAAATGCATTGAAATAAGTACAAACATGCCTTGTATTGGATCTGTAATCCTTGAGATAGACCTTGAAAGTTGGAAATGGTTTCTGAAAAATCTGTTTTGTATATTGTAAAACCAATAGCTGCTTGGAAAGTATTAAGCAAGCCACAGAGTCAGCTTTGATTTGCACCACACGATCAGAAATAGAGTATTTTATTATAGAACTTGTGATTAATAATAGAAACAAATGGGAACTGTTGATTAGTTATCAACCCTAAAGGAGCCAGTCAAGTATTAAATCAAAAAGGGTGTATAACCTGTCACTTTCAAACTGTGGGACATTCAGACTCAGAGAAAATGCCAAAAATAGGGGTATTTTGGCCAGAGAACGCCAAATTGCGACCCCCTGCACTGCAGGCAAATTGCAGATGTCTTGAAAAGAAAGTTGCAATATTTGTTAACAAAATTTGTTATTGCATGTAGCTGTGATCATTTGTATTGAGTAAACTCCATGAGCCTTTGGGACTGTATACTAGCTATGAGATTGTAAGGCTAACTCTATCTCCTTTCAATCATTGTTTGCAGAAATGAAAATGGTTTCATCGCCAGTCAGCTTGGTTTGGAGAAAGCCGGCACTGAATATTGGATTGGTCTGTATGTGGACGAGTGGGGCTCCTATTATTGGGTGGATGGATCGTGGCTTTGGTATTACGACAACTGGGGAGAAGGACAACCAGGTAGGTTAATACCAGTTAAATGTTCAATACCAGTTAAATCTTCATACCAGTTAATACCAGTTAAATCTTAATTCCTGTGAACCAGGAGTAATTTTCAAAAAACAATTGCTCCCGGTAATTTTCCGCTTATTTCAAGGCTTGGCTCCTGGTCTTGGAAAAGCGGCTCCTGGTCCTCTCCAAAATTTGAGGACCAGGAGCCGCTTTTTCCAGATATTCAGCTCCTGGTCCATTTTGACTTAACAAAAGGCTTGCCCGTGAATTATAGGATTCATCTTTGATTGTGTGGATAATTACGCCAATGTGTTACAATCACATGTGCAAAAATAGGGAGTAATAATTGGAATACGCTCTAACATCACTGCACAGATTTTTAGATGAATGAAGTAGTATAGGTCTACTGTTGGTATAAAGATTCTTTTGCCTAACAGTTTTGTTTCTCATGGTCGACACTCTTTATCAAAGTGATTTATGACCCATCAGTGTAACATCATGTGGTGGCCATATGGAAACGTTTAGACCTGTTTCTCTCATAAAATCAATTGCCACACGTAAAAATTGTTCCAAGCGCAGTGTTTGTGTACAATGGCTTGGGTCAATGCACGAAGTAACTTCACAAATGTTTTCCTGTGTATTTTTCTTTTGTTGTTAAATTCCAGACAGTAGTACAGGGACATGCATTATGACAAATTCGCACGACAGATCAGCAGGCTACTGGTACCACGCATCATGCGACTCCTTTAAGCCGTATATCTGTGAGAAACTTAGATACGGTTTCACGACCACAGAGCGACCCGCGCCGGTCCCAACATCCCCGCCCAACAACGTAGGATGTGCTGCTGGATGGATTGGTTTTGGTGCCAATTGTTTCTTGGTATGTGTGAGGGCACTTGTTGTATGTTCCACAGTCAACTAAATTTGTCAAGCACATTTTTTCAGCTCATGGTATTTGATAGGAATATAACTGATAGGATTGTGAGATAGGCTTTTACGACGGGTATTCATAATATAAGTTAAAAAGTTTAAAGGGTTCGCCGTTGGACAAGTTTTAATCTGTCAAGCTTTCGTAAGGATTAGCTCTGACTTCTTCAGGACCAAATTATTATAATATTAAACAAAACATAGAGATTGCCACTTCTCTTGTTATCATCATTTGGGCTGCCCCTTCCCCGATGATTTGGGAGTAGGTGCCCTTTCCTACTTGTGAAAGAATTGGTGGCTCTGAAAAGAGCCGTTCAAATGGATTGCCGCTTCCACTGAACAGATAGGGGTGAAAATAATATAAATATAATGAAGCCAAAAAGAGGTGTTGTCTCTATTCTAGACCTAATAAGGAATATTCCGGCCATGAGGTTTTTCAGTTCCAGTTTCTCTTTATATATTTATGACAAACCCATAATACACAAAATATGGTTTATATTTCCATACAAAAATGAACCGACTTAAAAGACTCAAGATTTAAAAGAGTTTTAGTAGGTGAGAAAGAAAAATATTTTAATAACTCTACTGCTTCCCTGTTAAAACATTTTACAAATGCTGGATGGTGTAATGTAATGTAATGTTCCGATGCATACACCAATGGCCAGCGGCTTTATGACTGTCCCAACTAAAGACAGACAATATATGGGGATACCTGGCGCTCAGATTTAATTTGAAGAAATATGTTAATTCGGAAAAATGTCGAGGGTGTAAACCGGCATCATGTTTTTGTGTAGGTGGACAAAAGACAGTTCAATTTTGACACAAGTCTGGATTCCAATACAATCTACTATAGTTTATTCAGTTCTAAATTGGAGAGAAGTGAGTGGTTTTCATGTGGCTGCGCAAGTAATTCAAACGTATACACACAATGTTGGGGTGTACACGCGTTGTGTAATGTGAGTGTTCTTCTGTATTAATTCCCTGCTGTTAGGGAGCTCACCAATTTGGAGCTGATCAAACTATAGCCTTAACACTCTCCACACGGCTATTAGTTTTACCTTACACAAAACAGATTTTTCAGAAACCATCCCAACTTTCAATGTCTATCTCAAAGATTACTGAACCGATACAAGGCTATACACCCTTTTTGATTTAATACTTGACTGGCTCCTTCAGGGTTGATAATTAATCAACAGTTCCCATTTGTTTCTATTATTAATCCTAAGTTCTATAATAAAATACTCTATTTCTGATCGTGTGGTGCAAATCAAAGCTGACTCTGTGGCTTGCTTAATACTTTCCAAGCAACTATTGGTTTTACTATATACAAAACAGATTTTTCAGAAACCATTTCCAACTTTCAAGGTCTATCTCAAGGATTACAGATCCAATACAAGGCATGTTTGTACTTATTTCAATGCATTTCTCATAGTGATTCCAAATATGGTAATGAAATTCAATAATGTTGACATTTTTGAAACATTTTGTGAAATTTTGGCATGTCGTCTACAGACGCTGCCGCATGAAAAGTATTAAAATATGTTTGTCTCATTTCAGGTCCAAGAGATGACTGATGACGCTTTTAGATTGAATTGGTTTGATGCACGAGATGTCTGCTTACTAATAGGAGGTGATCTGGCTAGTTTCCACGGTCCTGGGGAGGAGAACTATCTAATTGACACTTATATACCACTGTAAGTACAGCTTATGCATAGAGAGGTTGAGGGAGAGGGTGACAGTTATAGAAGACGGGGGTATATATACCATTCTTATACAGGGCGTTTCAAAAAAGTGTTAGAAATTTAGAAAATTAATTAAAAATACATCCCATGTCTTTTTGTTTAAAAAAACAGACTGTTAGTAAGCCCTATTAGTCTTTTATCAAATATGCTTTATCCCATTGAATTATACCACCTCACTACCGAGATATGTTCAATTCAGTAACAAGAGTGTGAATCCCACTTTGGCCACTTTGTTCGCCCAAAAAGCGGTCACGTGACAAGTGGAGGGAACTAAACCCTACGCTGAATGAAGGGGTCGTGATGACCTCAAAAGCTACGGAGCTCAACAACCATGGTTCGAAAAAGGTATCTAAATTAATCCTTATAAACACCTGTGCCACGCTCAGCGCATGGTTTATTTAACTTGTTAAAAACTTAAGTTTTTTGAACCTCCCCCATGTAGCTCAGTCGGTAGAGCATCAGACTTGCACGCATGCGTCCCGGGCTTGATCCGCGGCGCGTGCGGAGACTAATTATCCCCTTAAATTTGACCTGTTTGTTCTCCCCTGATAGTTTAATTCACAAAAACACGCCCGGGGAGTTAGGGTTAATGAGATTTCTTCATCACCTCAATATGTGTACTGTCACGGTAAAAGGGTGCAGTTGTCTCTCGAAGAAAAATTTCAGATTTGAATACCTACACAAGGAGCTTTTTGAATGCTTTAAAATGACTTTTGTGGTTAAGTTTCGATACTGCTTTCTGATTTTATGTAGAAAAATGATTTTGAAATTGTCTTTATTTTCTTTGATTTTCCTATGCTTAATTCCATCAATCTCTCAAAACCCATTTTTACTGACTACCACCCCATTTTGCCGCGACAGTACACATTATATGAAACTTATTGATCTTCTTGTATATTATCAGAGATCCATTTGATACTGCTGGCTATTGGATAGGTCTCAATGATCAAGCTAATGAAGGAGGTGAGTACGAGGATAGGAGTCAAACATTGATCAAATCAGATGAACCTTGGTGTGCTCTAATTGTTTTGAGGTGTTTTTTTACACTGATAACAGCCCTTTTATGGCAAAAGGATGTATCTTAAATGTACTTTTCTAATGATATAATTCCTTTTAACATGGACTGTGTTAACTTGGTTCAATACTCCTCACTTAGGAAAAGGTTTCAACTTGTAAAGACAATATAAGTAATATACTGCCTTTTACCACTACATGATTTATGGAGAAAAAAGCTAACTTTGATCATGATAAAAGGAAGTATACTGTTAGAAAACTACATATAAGATACATTCTTTTGCCATAAAAGGGCTGATGAGGCGGCGCCACAAAACCCTGCTTTCTACATGCTCGACCAACCCATTATTTTAAATTTTTAAACAAATTTTAAACAAATATTTTGAAATGTTTTGAAATATTGTTTTATTTATTTGGAAATTATTCAAAATTCACCAACATTTTCACGAACATTTTGAGAAAAACAGCAACTTTGAGTCATGAGTATGACAACTTGAGTTAAGATAAGTCTTTTGCTCAAAATGCAAAGTCATCAACATTTATGTATTGCCAAATGTCACCTCATAAAGAATAATTGATAGCAATGTTTTATGTATAGGAACTTGTTTTTAGGTTCTGCATCATTCCATGGGCTACAATCAAGTATTTGGCTTGAATTGTCACAACAATGACAATATACACATAATAATATGATTGTAATGCTCCATCGACCTAAATGAACTATACTGAGGTGTGAGGACAAGAAAACATAAATACATAATACAATTGAACATAAAACATACATGAGATACATGGAAAAATGCATGAACATATTGGGTATTGTATAATGTGTTATGAACATAACACATATTTGCCATCTTTTTCAGGTTATGAATGGTGCGATCGGTCGGCAGTAGACTACATCAACTGGGCGTTTGGAGAGCCAAATGACTATAATGGTAATGAAGAGTGTGTTGAACGTCTGATGGACAGTTGGAACCAATGGAATGATAACGATTGCTATACAAATAGGAACTGGATTTGTAAGATGCCAAAAGGTAGGCTGTATACAATTTGCACTGAAAGCCATTTTTACCTATTTACTAATACATCTGTATACATATCTTTGGGTTATTGAGCTTCACTGAGCAAAACATCTAAAACCTGGCTTATTTTGTTAAGAAATAAGCTACAATCTCGGACAATATTGTTGGGACACTTTTATATGTGTGTTTAAAATCTCCCCCCTCTCCCCATGGATCAATGTTGAAACATGATTATTGGGTTACGGGATACCGGAAGGGGGTCAACATTGCCCAGTGGGATGGGGGAGTTATTCATGCTGATGAAAGGCTTCAAGCTTTCCCTCAAAGATAGCAATGTTTCAATAGTGTAAATGTTGCGGAAACAGGAACACATTAAAGTATATTTATTACCAGGGGGTCCTAACTAATTATCACCATGATTGTCTGAAGCATTTGTTAAATGAATCATCTGTTTTTCATTTTTTGGTGTTAACTTTTGATTCAATAAAGGTTTCTTTACCAGATTTGGAGGATAGATATTGTATCTGGCTAGTGCAAAACTACTTGATGTTATGCTTCAACTTAATTTTAGGAATAGGTCACTTTTAATTAATAAGGTATATTTTGCACACTAAATGCCCGAGAAACTATTGATATTGCCAGTTATTTAGATTAAAATGGTTTCTCGATCACATATACCATCAGCCAAACATGCCGGAACACACTCTCCTCGCTTACGCGACTCCCATGTCACTCAAAATGGATTATATATTAAAAGGAAGGGGGGCCTCTCATTTCTTACGCTACTCCATGTGTCTCAATGGGGGAAATATTCTACAAGTTAAATTAATCGGCTCACACAATCTCGTATTAAGTATTGAACTATTTGACTTAACTATTTTATTTAATGAATACACCAAATGTGCCTTCAAGGTTGCTTCCAAAGGAGTCATATCTGGCACATGTTTGATTTTGAGCTCTTGCAACTTTTACCAATTCTTTTTCTTGTCCATTGATTATTGAAAAAGAAAAAAACCCATCATCAATGAGTGCTATTTGTCATGACATGGAATCATGTTTAGAATCGTTTAGTCAAATGGGCTATTAAGATGAGAAGGCTGTTGTGGAAAAATCATGTTTGTGCAATCAAGCTTCCGTGTTTCATACACAAAATAAGCTAGTCTTAGATGTTTTGCCCAGTAATGCTCAAATGCCAATGCTTTCATAAAACACACAAACAAAATATTTACTACACAAAAGTTTATTATTAGTAAGTAGCTGAAAATGGCTGTCAAACCATTTTTAAACCACTGTGGAAAAATGATATGGGCTGTAATGGCAGACAGCACCATGTGACGGATAGTCCAAGCAATATTGGCTGTGAATCAAGCATTTACAAATGAAGGCAGTGAAATGGTCTACCAGTTGTTTTATTTTCTTTATTTTCTTTATTTACTTTTTATTTATTAAATACATTTATCTATTTTTTTTTTTTTTTTTGACATTTGTGTACTTATGCCTGATGAAATTGTTTAAATGCTTATGTTGTTTTAGTTCAGGTAAAAATTCTTGCTTCAGGTGTGAGTTTATAATTAATGTTCATCATTAATTTGCTTGTTCTTAATCATTACAGGAGTGACCCCAAGAACACCAGCACCTTCACCAACACCAAGCACAAGTGAGTTAAATAATCTAATTAGTAGTTTGCTAATATTTTCTGTTATTTCCCAAAGATTTTTACTATTTTTGAAAGTGCTTTCTATCATTTCCATAATATTTTTGCAAATATACTTGTCATTTTGAATTTGAAAGTGTTCTTGTTAATTCCGAAATATGCAATCTATATAAACCTTATTTGAGAAGTTTTGGCTTTGAAAAGTTGGATAGAAATGCTAGACCTGAATGCCTCTTTTTCAGTTGGGTTTTAGTTCATAGGTGAGAATAATTTTCCCTGAAAATTTGACTTTTCAAGGTAAACCAAACTTTACGCAATTCAAATTATTTCAACCCTAACCCCGGTTTAGGGTTTTTGACCGGGATCACAATTTTCGTGGAAAAAACACCAACTAAATCTCCGGGAACCTGCCGGGATTCGATCCGGGGACCCTCCGTTCTCAAGCCCCACGTCCCACCCACTAAGCACGGCCCTTAGCTACACATTCGCGCAGTATACTCACTATATAGGCTCGGTTTACTACGTCATCGAAAACCGGCGGCGCATGCGCTTGGAGAGGGACTTAGGATTAACATTTTTTAGCATTCAGGGGGGTTAGGGTTAAGATATGTAGATATTCAAAATCGTAATTCAAATATCTATTTTTTGTAAAATGTTATAGTCTGTCCATCCAACCCTGATTGGGTCTACCGACACCCCTACTGCTACTACAACAGTGAACCGACCGATCAAGGCCGCAAAGGATTTGCTGAGGCTGAGGATTACTGTCACGATAACGGCGGACATTTGGCCTCTATACATGATGATGATGAACAGAACTATATCAATGATATGGTAGGTAGCAGCATGTAGACTGATATTGGGCTCGATCATGTTTTAATGTTTAACACTTTCCACGTGGCAGGCAGCTGCAGACGACATTCTAAAAATTCACAAAATTTCAAAAATTTCACCTTCATTGAATTTCATTATCATATTTGGAATCACCATGAGAAATGCATTGAAATAAGTACAAACATGCAAAATAGTGGGTCAGGAATCATTGAGATAGACTTTGAAAATTGTGAAAGGTTTCTGAAAAATCTGTTTTGTGGTAGAAATAATAGCCGCGTGGAAAGTGTTAATTTAGATACCTTTTCTGAGCCAATGTTCTTGAGCTCTGTAACTTTTGGGATCACCATGAACCCTCTATTCAGCTTAGTGTTTACTTCCCTCCACTTCACATGACAGCAGCAGGTCATCATAAATGGAGGGTGGGGCACAGCCCGTGTCTCTGTTGAGGGTCAGTTTCTGCATTCTTATTTTGATAACCTCCTTCTAAACATAAAATCAAGTAAGGATGTCCAAGTACTCGTCAAAGATATCAGATCTGGAAACATAAGATTGGAGAGGCAATTGAAAAAAAAGATGTAGAAATCGACCTTCAACAGAGACTAGTACAGGGCGGGTAATCACATATATAAGGTAAAATTGCAAAAATGCAATAAATATGAGGTGTAATTTGTTCTCTCTCTCTCTCTATATCAGATGGCACCAGGTGGTGCTGCTGTGGCCTTCACAAGAGCTCGCCATTTGGTTCGGTTTGATGCACGTCGTGTTGCTTCTATCGTACTTAAACCAGTGATCCTTTTAATGTCATCAGTCCATGATGTTATAGGGCGTCCTCTGCCACGACTACCTTCTACTGCACCTTGCAGAATTAATTTCTCGACACTGTTATCTCTCCTGGTAATATGACCAAAGTAGCGCAGCTTTCTGATGTTGATGTCCCTCCTTAGTGTGAGCTTTGTTCTAACCTTTTCCAATACCCAGTGATTGCTTCTCTTCTTCCTCCATGAAACTCGTAGGAGTCGCCTATAGCACCACATCTCAAATGCATCAGCTCGTTTCCTGTCATTCTTTGTCATTGCCCATGACTCACTTCCATATGTGGCGATGGAGAAGATGGTTGCTTTCAGGAAGTGTACCTTGAGATTCATTGATTGCCCTTTGCTCTTCCAGATAGTTGACATATCTTGTAATGTCTTGCGAGCTATTGCCAGTCTACGTTTGATCTCTGTTGAACTGTCACTCTTGGTGTTGATAAGAGATCCTAGGTACTCGAAATGTTGTACAACATCTATCTTCTGTTTATCTAGTGAGAAGTCAGCCCCTGTGTCCTCTTTGTCCATTACCATTATTTTTGTCTTTTTAGTGTTCAGCAGAAGACCTTTCTTCTCACTTGCTTCTTTTACCCTTTGTAGAAGGTCCATGAGTTCTTT
The DNA here is from genome assembly GCA_035610835.1 of Ophiura sarsii. Lineage (NCBI taxonomy): Eukaryota > Metazoa > Echinodermata > Ophiuroidea > Amphilepidida > Ophiuridae > Ophiura > Ophiura sarsii. The sequence goes on from CM069456.1 coordinate 30,786,432, forward strand.
TCAGCTGCTGCATATGAGTGTGGTATCATCAGCATATCTTAAGTTGGTAATTTTAATTCCTCCGAATTTCACACCACCTTCAAAGCTCTCCAATGCTTCTCTCATAATATCTTCAGAATACACATTGAAGAAGCTTGGTGACAATATGCACCCTTGCCGTAATCCTCTTCCTATGCCAAACCATTCTGTATCACCACTTGATGTTCTCACTGCAGATTCTTGGTCTTCATACAGCCTACAGGTCAAGTCGATGAGGTGTTTTGGGAAACCCATTTTCTTCATGGTCTCCCACATTTCATTGTGGCTGACACAGTCGAAGGCCTTGGAGTAGTCTATGAAGACCATGTACAGGGGGAGTTGATGTATTTTGCACTTCTCCATGATGTTCCTGATGTTGACAGTTTGGTCCCTAGTTCCTCTCCCCTCTCTGAAACCAGCCTGCATAATAGAAATTTCCTGATCTAGCTTTAATTTCATTCTATTTATGATGATCCGGAGCAGCACCTTACTGGCATGTGAAATGAGGCTGATGGTGCGATGATTGGAGCTGTATGTGTGTTGAGGGTCCTTTGCGTTATACAGCATGGTGCTATATTCCACCCACCTGCGCGTTATATCCTCTGTCTCTGTCAAGGTGTTTCCATTCTCATCATTGATAACATCAGTTCTTGGGGTCCATTTCCGGTTACATCTTTGATTAGTTTGAACATCTTCTTTGAGTCACCTGCACTGGACTCGAGGTCACCACACTTCTTTTCAACAAAAGCTTTCTTGTCCTCTCTAGCACTCCTGGCAACTTCCTTGTTTAGACGAGACCACTCCTCTTTTTTACCTTTTACTTTGGCCTTTTTCCTCTCATCAGCAAGATCTAATGTGCTCTGTGAGATCCAAACTTGTTTCTTCCTCTGGTTTTTTTGGGATGTGCTTTTTGGCTTCAGACTGGACAATTTCCTTCATGCTCTCCCAAAGCTCATTTGGTGTTTTTTCCGCTTCTTCTGACTGTAAGAGTTTCGAAAATCTGTTCCTCACTTCCAGAGTAAATTGTGACGGGATGTCATCAACATCGTATCTGCTTGGTGGCGCACTTGATCTTTTGGCTTTCAACTTCAATCTGAATTTGGCTGCCAGTAGTTGGTGGTCACTTCCACAGTCGGCACCTGGTTGTGTCTTCACATTCTGTAGTGATGACCTCAATCTTCTACCAATCATGATATAGTCAATCTGATTTCTCACACCATCACCAGGGCTCTTCCATGTCCACAACCTACGAGGATGATGTTGAAAGATAGTGTTCCCTACAATTAAGTTGTTTGTCATACAAAACTCTTCCAATCTATCACCTCTCTCATTTCTAATTCCAAGTCCATATGTACCAATGTTGGCTGTTTTCGTTACTGATTTTCCCAGCTTAGCATTCCAGTCCCCCATGAGTATAGTTACATCTTTCTTCAGGATGTTATCCAGCACTTCTTGTACCACTTCATAAAACTCTTCTATCACCTCGTCCGATGCGTCTGATGTCGGTGCATACACTTGTACAAGAGTCACATTCATAGGCTTCCCTTTCAGACGGAGTGTGATAACTCGTTCGTTCACAGGATTGTATCCAAGAATAGATTTTGCTGTTCTCTTTTCAATGATGAAACCAACTCCCATCCTTTTCCTCCCACTGTTCTGTAAAACCCTAAACATGGGTCTTAGAATTATGAAAATAAACCCTAAACATGGGTCCCAAATCATGAAAAAAACATAGGTCCCAAATTGCGGCGAAACCCCAGACAAATCAGCAAGATTTTTAGGTAAAACACCTCAAATTGGTCAGGTTTTCGAACTTCTGGCGGCACATCTCTTCAATAATGTGTCCCCATGCCCATTTATAATATAATGATATAATAATGAATCATTTGAGTTCCCCCGTACCCCCCCCCCCCCCCCCTTCAGAGTGCCTAACAATGAAATACTGTTGGGCACAGGGTTCTAGCCAGGACCATTTTAGAACCGGGTAAATTTACTGACGGCGAACGGAGAAAATGTAGCGAACGAAGTGCAGTGGATCATGGCATGGGATCCAGAGGCCTTCTTAATGTCTTTTTAGGGTTTTTTAATGCACTTCGAGGGTTCCTGCCACATAATTTCTTGTTTTATGAGGCAGTTTAATGATTTTATCCACAAATTGTAAAAAAAGAAAGAAAAAAAAAGAAGATTTTTTTTTTTTTTTGAGTGCCGGGCGGCCAGCCCAATTCCGGGCCCAGCGCCCATCCGGGCCCAGCGCCCATCCTAGCTAGAACCCTGGTTGGGCACCAGTTTGATAACCCCATCTAAATGTTTTGATCTCAATTTGAATTTGAAATGATCTATACCATATTACTTGAAATATTTATACATATTTTTTGTTTTTAGCTCCGGCCACTATTAGTCACTGAGTACTGGATAGGATTAAGAGAGTCTGGTTCAGGTGGAAACTATCTGTAAGTACCCTGTGCACTTTAACACTTTCCACGCGGCAGGCGTCTGCAGACGACTTTCCAAAATGTCACAAAATGTTTCAAAAATGACAGAATTTTTGAATTTTATTACCATTACTCACCCTGAGAAATACATTAACATAAGTACAAACATGCCTAGTATTGATTCAGTAATCCTTTGGATAGACCTTGAAAATTGGGAACGGGGTCTGAAAAATCTGTTTGTATGGTAAAACTGATAGCCATGTGGAAAGTGTTAAGTTGGGTGGGATGATGTGAGAACATATTATATAGTTTGATCAGTTCCAAATTGGCGAAGCCTCATAACAGCAGCGATTGAATACAGAAGGATGCGGGCGTGTCTGAAAGTAACAAGCAAATTGTGCATCATGTGCGTAACGTGTGCGCCAGAAACCTCATGCTTGCGACCAAAATTGCCTGCGTGTGGCCATAATCGCACACACACGCTTGGATTACTTTTGCGTGCGGAGGGATAAAAACCAAATATTTCTTGCCAAATTGGAACTGGTTAAACAATAGTGATTGCATTGTAGTACTGTGTGTGTAACTCCCGTGCAACTAAATGTGATGCGATCTGTGAAAACCCGTCGGATGTCGCAAAATGTGAACTAGGGATTATAAGTAAAAAAAATTAAAAAAATGTTTAAAAAAAGAAAAGTTTTTTTTTTTAAAGATTTGTCAAGAAAATAATGTTCAATACTTAATGTCATCATCTTTTTATGAAATTTCACCTTCAGAAACTTACATAAGTCACTTTTCTTATTAACCTTATTATGTTATTCTATTAATTGAACTATGTATCTTTTTTGGCCTGTTTTTCATGATTTCTTGTTTTGTAGTTTTTTATGACATCACAATCATCATTCAATCATAACTTTTTTTGTAGTGATCGTAGAAAAATGATCGAAACAGTTCTATTATCAGCACAGTTTCAGCTTTCTTATGATATAAATATCTCCAATATGAAAAATCCCACCATGTGGCGGGTTTTTACAGATCGCATCACAAATGTCCACACAATTGAAGAATGTCAGCCCTGGCATGGAACTGCTATGTGACCATATTACATGCTGATGTACTGATAAGAACAACATTTCTAAATCATTCATTAACACAAAAACCTTGATATTCAAATATATTCCTGATGTCATTATTATTTTTCCAGATGGACTGATGGTTCGGTGTTAGACTACACTAACTGGGCTAATGGTCAGCCTGACGATAACAATGGAATGGAGCAGTGTGTGGAACAATATGTAGACAGACGTAAGTGATATATATACAAAAATGGGGAGGGGGTGTGTGTGGTGGTGGCATGGAGGAGGGGAAAGGCTGGTACTCAGTGCAAAGTGACACATGGGGATGTTTTGTATATCAATGACCCGGCCATTATTTCAAAAAACAAAATCATGGAATTGATGAAATATAATGAACAAAATGTTGCTTTTTTCCCTTTAAAAATAAGCAACTGACTAAACTACATAAAGGGTCTGTTTGCATATAGATCTAGATTTTTTTATAGCATTACGCTAATTATCTACAGATTAGTTTATAAAATAGCTGAATTATATTTCCTTTATTATTTACTTTGACAGTCAAAGGCAAATGGAGAGACATGAATTGTGGAATACCCCTGGCATTCGTCTGTAAGAAGATCTTCGACAACATAGACCCGGTCACCCACGAGCCAACTGTGCCACCTACAGGAGGGTGTCCAACCAATTGGATTAAACTAGATAACCGTTGCTACCACGTCGAGGGCATCAGTGATTCTGAGAAATTAACTTGGCAGGGAGCTCGCGATAAATGCGGACAGCTCACCACTGGGGGCATACTGGCTACGATACACTCGCAGCAAACACAATGTAAGCTATGTTAGACAGGGGAAAAAATGATTATATTGTGGCCAACTGATTTGATTTATTGGAAAACTGAGAAAAACATGTTTTAACTTATTAACAAAAACTTCTTTTTTTCTTCTTCAAATTTCCAGGGTACTGAATAGTGGAGATACTTGATTAGGGTATTGGAAATGCAATAATAATAATAATAATAATAATAATAATAATAATAAAAATAAAACCATACTTATTGAGCGCATAACACAATTAAGTCCCTATGCTCTATCACAAACAAAAACAAAAACACACAGTAACATGAGTAACAAAAGATGAAACAAAAAGAAATTAAACATTAACATTAAATAGGTACGTTTTTAGCAATGATTTGAACTGTTCAAGAGTTTTGGCGGATTTAACATGATATGGTGAATTGCGAGTGGGCTCGTATTGTTGAATAAGATCTTGCAGATACATAGGAGCTAGAGCTCGAGTACATTTAAATGTTATCAAAAGAATCTTGTAGATAATGCGAGATCTGATCGGTAACCAATGTAATATTACTAGTTTCTGATGGTAACATGTAATGTAAAGGTTGTTGTATTGCTCCTGCTCTGACAGGATGCATGCCAAATTGTCTCTGCAATTGTCATCTGTTTTGTCCTGTTTCAACTGTGATTTATGTGCTGTAATTTTTACCAGTGTTGGATATTGTAGCAAGGAAACTACCTACAACTTTTCTTGGTGATAAGATATCTACTTTTGCTGTTTTATATGGATTTATATCTGAAATTTCAAGTCTTCATACACTTTATATGTGATTTTTTGCCTGGATGTATTTACATGGACATAAACTACCTTGAACCAGTGAGATGTTAATTGACACTTCCCTGCTTGAACCTGCTTGAACCATGGACTTATTAGCAGTGACCATGTAGTGACCATGGAGTTTTAACTTATGCAGGCATCAATGTGCATCTTGAACCTACCCTCCTCAAGCACTTGACACATTCTACACTTTGTATTTATACCCACTTCAATGGATTAATCTTTTAACACATCGCCACTACCTGGATCAATAATGGAGATTATCTATATTTTAATCATCCTGTCTGGCGCAATTATACTCGATAGTTTGGATGATTTCCAGAAAGTTGAGCATGACACTAACTTTAGTAAATTGGATCGTATTTTCAAAAACATCTCAAACAAATATGAAGACAGAAAATATCTTGGAACTTTTGCTGCATTCATGATAAATGTAAATTACACATCTACTTATCCTCTATTGCTTTTGCTTTCCAACGACATTAATCCGAACCCTGGACCTACATCATCACCCCTTGTTTAATATACACGAGAGCAACTTCTCTACTTTGAATCTGCAAATATAAGCATTTCTCAACAACTACATGATACGATAAATGATCTCATCACTCCCTATATCCGCAAACCTGCCCACCGTGGTTCAAAAGGAATAAAGCGACGAAATCGACGAAAACCTAGAGACAAATGTGAAATTACCGGCCCATTGGATCATGCCTTGAAATCTATTCCTTCCATCAGGAAAGTACCCGCTTCTATTCCTCGGCCTGCATCTGTTCGTAATCATGATAATAACACTGATGCTGCTTCTGTTAATTACAGTGTACTAAATGCTCGATTCTCTCTGCAACAAAACCCATGTTATCTGTGATTATATTGTGGATAATGATTTGGATGTTTTCGCAATCACTGAGAGTTGGTTGTCTGACTCAAATAAGCACAAGAAAGCTATTGGTGAACTTACTTTACCTGGTTATGATCTTTTTCATGTTCCTCGTCCAAATAGACGTGGTGGGGGAGTTGCGGTAATACACAAACAGTCAATAACCAGAAGTACCAGCTCGCAGTTTAAATATATCTCTTTTGAAAGTCTTTGTTGTGATTTGACATTTCCAGGAACATGTTCGTCCTTCAAATTGATAGTGATATACAGACCAACCTATAGTAAGAAACATCGCGTTACTGCTAGTGTTTTTATTCAAGAATTTTCGGACTTTCTTAGCACACTGTTATCTACTACAAAGAACAAACTCCTAATCGTTGGTGATTTTAACTTTCATTTTGAAGATACAAATGATAACGACACTTCACGATTGAAAGAATTACTGGATATTTGTAATTTTGATCAGTATGTTGATTCTCCGACTCACATCAAAGGACATATTTTGGATTTAATCATTGCTCGCGCCTCTGATAATCTCATCAATTCTGTTAATGTCGACTGTTTGATGACTGATCATGTTTCGATTCTCTGCAAGTTGAACCTCAAGAAACCTCACCCTTTAAAACGGCAAATTTCTTATAGAAAACTTAAAGAAATTGATGTTGAACGATTTACTCTGGACATTGAGACATCTTGTGCAGATATTGATTCATCAACAGAACTAAATGAAATTGTTCATAAATACAACTCATCTCTCCGCTACATTTTAGATAATCACGCACCTCTAAAGTCTCGCACGATTACAATTCGACCTTCCAATCCCTGGTATTCCCCAGAGATTGATGTAGCAAAGAAACTAAGGAAAAGACTTGAACGCAAATGGAGGAAATCAAAGTTGGAAGTGGATCGTGAGATTTTTATAACTCAGCGGCAACATGTTTATAACATGATTTATGATGCCAAGGCAACATATTATAGAGGCAAGATTTCAAATTGTGCTGATCAGAAAGAGCTTTTTAAGATTGTTGAGAGTCTTTTATTTCAAAAGGGAAAACCAAAACTTCCTTCTCACAATTCTAAGGAACAATTGGCACAAAAATTTAACAATTTCTTTGTTTCAAAAATTACTAAGATACGCAATGACTTGGACTCTGAATCTACTGCTACTGATAACCTGAACTCCTCTACTATTTTGGACAATGTACATGATTTAACTACACATTTAAATAGTTTTTCTCCTGCATCTGAAGAAGAGGTTTGTAAAATCATCAGAGCTTCACCATCAAAATCATGTGATTCTGACCCTATTCCTACTTGGCTTTTAAAGAAACATCTTCACCAGCTTGCTCCACTTATTACACGGATTGTTAATCTTTCATTGGAATCTGCTGTTTTCCCATCTTGTTTCAAGACTGCACTTGTCACACCTCTTCTTAAGAAGCCATCGCTTGACTCTGAGATCTTAAAAAAATACCGCCCTGTCTCAAACTTGGCTTTCATCTCAAAAATAATTGAGAAAGTTGTATCATCTCGGATAGCTCATCACCTCGCTTCTAACAACCTGTATGAATGTCTTCAATCTGCTTATAGGAAACACCATGGAACTGAAACTGCATTACTACGTGTTCAGAATGACATTTTATGTAATATGGAAAAAAAACGTGGTACGTTTTTGGTCCTACTTGATCTATCTGCTGCCTTTGATACCATAGACCACAGCATCCTTCTGTCGCGTCTTTCATCGTTTGGTGTCAGAGATAGTGCACTTGAATGGATCCGCTCTTATTTGAGTGATCGAACGCAGGCTGTATACATTAATGGTTGTTTGTCATCATTCATTCCGCTCCTCTTCGGTGTCCCCCAAGGTTCTGTACTTGGTCCGCAATTCTTCACAATTTATTCATCTCCAATAGCGAACATTGCACGCAAACATGGTTTAGAAGTGCATATGTATGCCGATGATACACAGCTATATTTATCGTTTGACTTGGATAGTGCTTGCGATGAAATTGCCTCTTGTTCTCGAATTGAATCTTGTATCAAGGACATAAAATCTTGGATGACTGCAAATAAGTTGAAATTGAATGATGACAAAACTGAGCTTCTCATTATTACTTCAAAATACCATCAATCAAAACCTAGCACTGATTTTCTTCAAATCGCTTCCTCCAACATTAAGGCTTCTACTAATGCTCGAAATCTAGGAATTATATTTGATAACACGCTGTCAATGGACAACCACATCAAAAATGTGTGCAAATCAACATATTTCCAAATAAGGAACATAAATGAAATTTGCCAAGTGCTTGATGATGATACTGCTGCTACACTTGTTCACGCCTTAGTCACATCACGTCTTGACAATGGCAATGCTTTATTATATGGGATCACTGAACGAAATCTCAATAAACTTCAACGAGCTCAGAATGCTGCTGCACGAATGCTCACAAGGACTAGAAAATGTGATCACATTTCACCTGTTTTAGAGCGTCTCCATTGGTTACCTATTCGGTATCGCATCCATTTCAAACTTCTTCTCCTAACCTGGAAAGCCCTACATGATATGGCACCTTCTTATATCAGCGATCTTCTCAATCCACATATTCCATCACGTCGCCTCAGATCGTCAGATAAACAGTTTCTCTCTGTTCCTCGGACACATTCTTCATATGGCGATCGGGCTTTCTATGCTTGTGCACCTAAACTGTGGAACTCACTTCCTTCAGATCTTCGATTCTGTGATTCACTTGATGGTTTCAAAAAGACTTTAAAAACTCATCTGTTTAAGATTGCTTATGATTTGACTGATTGACTGATGTAATTGTTTTTATAATTTAACTGTTTGTTTTTATTTGTTTTAATGTTTGCGCCTCGGAATAGGTTGTCTAGATAGATGGCGCATTATAAATGCATTATTATTATTATTATTATTATTATAATATCCATGGGGTGTGTTTTTAAAATCCTTGTATGGGCATGATATGATAGCCCCTTCGTAATGACACCTAAATGTCATGGGTATGACACAAATTAGGATCATTATTTTTAAGAAAGGATGAAATATTCTGGTCAGGTTAATACAGTTCAACCGAGGTTAGCATTGTATTGTAAAAAATTCCTATGATATTTATAAAAATGTTAAACAACAATCCTAATAAATGTCTCTAAAACTATATGAATCGGTTTCATTTTCAGCGGAATTGACCGCTCTGATGAGAGCTACAACCGGTGATGTTTGGATTGGATTATCTGATATCGGAGCAGAGAGCAAATTCCACTGGGTGGACGGCACTACTATGGACTATACCAATTGGGCATGGGGACAACCTGATGGTAATATACTGCTGCCAGATGGGGTAGGTCATCATGAGTTTGTTTCCTTGTATGTATTGATACATTTGTTCAATACTGTGCATGTGGTTGGCATAAAATTGGGCCATTCACAGTATCTGTAGGCCATGTTACTTTTTTCTTGACTGTGATGTGAGGTCTCCAGCACAGCATTTACACTCAGGTGCCACGTAAAAATGGACCACGTAAAAATTGACATGTTGGAGGCCCGAATCCATGTAAAAATGGACATGTTGGAGGCCCGAGTCAAATCTGAGTTATTGGTATGACATGAAAGAGCACATTTTAAGCTTTGAAATGATGCCATGTTGACGGTAATCGGACTCTGTATTTGCAAGATATGATTTGAAGAAGCATATTTGTTGCTATTATTTTCTTTATATATCACCAAATATATTGGCCTCTATCTCAAAACTGTTTTTGTCGACAACATATCCTTTTTGACGTGACTGGTCACATCTTCTGGTTGGGTCAGGGTATGATACTTCAAATCGGATAGGATTGAGTTATGAAATTTTGGGTCAAATCTGGTCGAGACAATGATTCATTCCATTCAATAAATCCCTTTCTACAAAGAAATAGCACCACAAAACTTCAAACTATTATGGGACCATGGCCAACCTTATCCTCCATCAATAGGGTCCATTACTTTTAAGATTCTTTTGAGTCATAGCTTCTGGTTTTTACATTATTGTACTTTTTATTAAACAGAGTAAGAGTGACTGTGCAGAGATGGCCAATGACTTTGATGAAGCCGGCAAATGGAATGACGTAATGTGTGACACAATGAACTCTTATCTATGTCAAACGATGCCAAGTAAGTGTGTTAGACTTTGCTATTGTGATCTGAGGGTATTTGGCATTTTGTGTTCAATTTCGTTGTCAAGGCACATGACATGACTGTGTTTCATGCAACGTTTTAACGCACGGCCTGGCGCCTGCTCAAGCCTCGATTTAAGGATATGTGGACCAGGAGCTTCTTAATCTTTGTGACTTTTCTGACCATAGTAGCTCCCGGTCCTATACTTTGCTGTGCAAAATTTGAAAACACCAGGAGCTAAAACTTGGCAACCAGGTGTAAAAACTCCTGGGCGCGCCTGGTGCATCCCATTTTGATGGTGCGTCCTCCCCGTTACTCAATAGGGAGCTTTCGATTTGGACGACGGACGCTTTAAGATGACACCTCGAGTCATGTGCGCATGCGTCAACTTAGCAATCCGTCGGTCGTCCAATTTCTAGGACCTGTCTTCGGCTGATTATTAGGGAACTTTCGATTTGCACGACAGATGAATCTAGGACGGTTGAATGACACTTTGAGTCATGTGCGAATGCGTCAATTTTGTCATCCATTGGTCATCCATTAGCTGTGATTCATTACACACACCCGATGATACACAACACACACAACACACACAATGATATCCCATAGAAAAATAACTTTTTGATATCCCCTCCCCCTCCCATCACTGTAAGGTCTGGTCACTGAAACCATCATAGCTTTATAAGTATCTACTCAATTTGTAAGTAAGCAGTGTCAAATTATGGGGAAGGAATTTGTGCACTTAATGGTTATCTCAGATTTTTGGTACAGATTATTCAGTTAGCTAACATATAAGTACTTGGTCAGGAACGTTTTGTGGTGTGTACATTGTTGACAGATAGACCGATGGTGTGTTCTTGTTCTTGTATTGGTCTAGATAGTTGACATATGGACTATTTGGGAGATACTCCAAGGGCCAATTCAAACCAAACACCAAGTTGGACTTGGTGGGGTCCAGTCAGCTACCGCTCCTCTAAACTGTTATGAGCCAGACAACATTATGTTCCCATCCCTTAACACTTTTGGACCGGTGATTTTGACATTTCGCCGGTAATAAATCATCTAATATGTTGTCAACCGCTGACTATGTGGCCCATTTGCAGGGTTATGAAGTTTAGTTTATGCCCTTGGGCATATACTTATGTCCTTTGCAGTATTTTAATTGGACCACATGATGATTTATTACCGACGAAATGTCAAATCACCGGTCCAAAAGGGTTAAGGGAGTGGGAACAATATAATGAACCCATGGGTAGTGCTAAGTCTTAACCTCGATAATGGACCATAAGAATTATCAATAATAAATGTATACCACTCTTTTAGATCCTGGTCTACCCATAGTCCCACCAGACAACACAGCATGCACCAAAACAGGCTACTGGGCTTACTATGGAGATTGCTACAAGGTTGGACCCACCAAAGTATCCTTCTCCTCTGCCAAGGCATATTGTGAAGGAGAAGGTACAGTGCTAGCTACTATTTCTGACGCTTTCCAGCAGGCCTTTGTGGAGACGATGGTATTCAAAAACAATGGAGATCCGGTATACATTGGTCTGCTTAATGATCAGGTAAAAGATGTTGAATTTGTTTTGGATGTCGCATTATTTCTCATTAGTTTTATATATGTGACCCGTCACATCAAAATGGACATGTTGGAGGCCCAAGTCATATTTGAGTTATTGATATGACTTGAAAGAGCACGTTTTAAGCTTTAAAATGATACCATGTTGAAGGTAATCGGACTTTGTAATCACATGATATGATTCGAAGAAGCATATTGTTTTCTATTATTTTCTTTATATTTTACCAAATATATTGGCCTCCTATCTTAAAACTGCGTTTGCGGACAACATGTCCTTTTTGACGCGACTGGTCACATATATGCATGAGTACCAGGGGTCACAATACTCTTTTTGTGGCTATGAGGGCTATTTTGAGCAAATTCTGCCATAAGTAGCCCTTGTAGCACATTTTACCATAGGCAAACACATTTCTCAGGGGGCTATTCTGTGAAAACTGGGGGCTAGACACCCTTCGCCCTGTGTATTTTGAGCCCTCCTGGGCATCTTGTGGAAGTATCCTTGGCTTAAAACATTCATGGGTTGAACTTTTAAATATTCTCTTTTTATGGAATATAACTGTATGCTCCTATCATCCTTAAACCCTAACCCTACCATATACCAAAAATACCAGGCCCATGGACTCAACCCATATACTTGGCACAGTTTACTGCGCCAAATAGCCTTGACACTCATGGTGTACTGGAAAATCCCTTGCCCCGTGTGCCGGAGGTCCGTGGTTCATATCCAGGGGGTCGCGTTGATATTTTGGGTCACTTTTCGCTGCGCAGAATTTTTTTTTGAAAAAAGAGGGTTAGAGTAAGGGTTAATAGAAGATTTTGTGCGAGAAAAAATCTGTGAAACTCTAATGGTAAACCTCAATTTGAAATTTAAACCACCCCTTTCTCCCCTTTGCAATATTGGGGGCTGCCAAATGCATCTTCAAATATCGATGGTTAAATCTTAGTTATAGATGTTTAGTTAAAATGTTCATAGTGTCATTCCAAGATCATGAAAAAGGATGCCCAGTGTTCCAATGTCTGTTCCAAGATTGTAAATACTGGTATTTTGTTGGTAACACATCTCCTTACATTTTCCTCATTACTATTCTTAGACTACTGGTGTGTTTAATTGGTTGGATGGTTGGCCAGTATGGTACACAAACTGGGGTGACAACGAGCCCAGTCTCGCGGATGGTGAGGCTTGCGTCATAGCGACGGCAGATGGAATATGGGACAACATAGGATGTAATCTCTTGTATAATCCAATATGCAAGGAAAACAATGGTAAGTACAATATTTGAACAGATAATGGCTTTTAATTGTTAACCCATCCCATCAAAACAGACCAGTTGTCTCCAAAAATGAACAATTTGATTTGAAATTCACGTTTCTAAGTTATTCTCTATCTTTAAAATATCACCTTACTTACTGAAATCGAACATTAAACAAAGATTTTATGCAGCTTGGAGGGTTATACATTTTTTTTATATTCTTTATTTTTGTCTTCTTCTTTTGCTATTTTCTGTAATGACAACTGGTCTGTCTTGATGTGATGGGTCGAATATGGTATAACAATATATGTATGAAATGAAGATAGAGCTTCTAGAAGATTGAAGTTGGGAAAAACACCCAATTCTACAGGCCTGATTGACCCATCATTTGCGCACTTATATTAAAAATATCACAAATGGGTTTTTTTACACCATTTTTACATTTAGTGATTTCGACATTAAAAACAAAAGAAGGTAATTCCACTCATAAAAAGGGGGTTTTGTCACCTTTGCTGACTACTCTGTATGAACTAGTTATACTGCAGGAATTTTGAAAACATATTAAAATGAAACGGGGAACAGACTGACCAACCAACTCTTTTTTTGCACAAAGATTACTTTCCAACCAACTCTTTTTTTGCACAAAGATTACTTTAAAAAATATTTGGACGATAATAATAATAATAATAATTATCATTTATAAAGTGCATTAAACAAGTGGTACCTATGCGCTGTACAACTATCAAACTACAAAAGACCAAGTTAAAAACACATGTAAAATACACAAAAGGAAAACATATTTTAAAAATGCATAAAATAAGACAATTAAAGATTTAAGCCCAACTTGTGGCTATGAGACGCAAGAGTCTCAAGAGTAATGCCACTGCAAGTAAATGACCCAACTATTTCTCATAACCGGGTTGAACATGGAATGATGTTGTAGTTTAAAGATGTAGCTAAGGGGTCGTCCATAATTTTCGCCATTTTCAGTTACGTACAAAGCGTACGTAAGAGGGGGGAGGGGGTCGAAATATACCCCAACCGTACGTAACTTAAATGGCGATCTTGAGAGGCGGGATTTTTTTTTTTAAAGTACAAAATAAAATAAAATTTCGCCATTTATTGCGTACGTAACTCGAGGGGGGGAGGGGGGTAAAAAGTTACGTACGCTCTGTACGTAAGTGAAAATGGCGATAATTTTGGACGACCCCTAAGCTAAGCATGGAAACATGTATTCAGACGCATGGAAACGTGTATTTAGACGTGATGATTATCTAAAACAAATTAAAACACCTCAATTTGCTGTTGAAGTGTATCATCCAAATTGATCATGGCCAGGTCATTCGGCCCAGGCCCGTAAGCAGAATTTTTTTAGGGGGTGGTGTTTTTTTCTGGAAAAGGTACATTGGTACCCAACAAAGGTTGCCCCAAATTATTTTTTAGTCATCTCAGAAAATTTTGAGGGGGGGTTAGGACATATTTTAGTCTAAAACGGCCCAAAAATTGCTTTACACAATGATAAAGGGGGTGTTTTCCACAAATTGGGGTGGGGGCGTTTTCACCAAAAAAAGGTACATTAGTACAAAAAAAAAGGTATATTTGTACTCAAAAAAGGTACATTGGTATAAAAAAGCCCCCCCCCCTAGTTACATGTCTGATTCAGCCCATGCTAATTTGGTTCTGAATCTCATTCAAAATGATTGCCACATGAACTCAATGGGTTGCTATGAATGACCAATCAAAGACTGAACCAACAATTGGATCACCTTAACACCAAATACATAGTTTTATCTCTTTCCGAAATTCTGCCACAGCTAAAGTTTATGAATTGACTACAGTAGCCTACTTTATCGATCTGCAAGTGCTTTGCTCATAATTAAATGTTAGTTTTATTTAGTGTAGTTACATGTTTATGTTATAGGAAATTGAAAAAATTGTCATTCACAATTTATTTTTTTATATTCATAGGCATCAGACCAACAACCCACGCACCAGGCGAGGGCGTATGTCTTGACGGCTGGCTAACGTACGGAGACTCTTGCTACAAATTTGACATTTCTCGTGATTTTGCATCGTGGCCGGAAGCTAACGATGACTGTCAGCGATCGCACGGGGCTCATCTGGCCAGCATCCACAGCAAACAGGAAAATGAGTTTATACGACAGAATGCACAGGGCATTGTGGGAGTCAGGGCAATATGGCTTGGAATGAGGAGGTCTAACTCAGGTATGGGGTACATGGGTGTACCAGTCAAATTAAAAATCTAACGGTTTATAAAAAAAAAGGCAAAAGATTTTTTAATATAGCCTAATGCCCATATACATACTCTATGCTAATATTCTTTTCGGCACCAATCTTAGATAAGAAACAGATAAAGTGTCCCTGTACTTGCTAAACTAACATTTTAACCCCCTTTGTAAATGACTTTGCAAGTTGATCTTCAATCAACCATGTTGTCGATCAAATACAGGAGAATTCCAGTATGAAGATGGCACACCAGTGGACTATGTGAACTGGGGCAATGGAGAACCTAGCGGAGTGGGCCAAGACGGTAGCGCGCAGGACTGTGTGGAAATGTCAGATGACTCAAATGGCAAGTGGTATGATGATGACTGCTATAGAGGGGCTGCGTATCTATGCAAGATGCCTAAGAGTAAGTAATATATTTCTGTCTTGGGAGGTGGTGAGGTGTAGGGAAAGGGATAGAGGGTTTATATGTCAGAGAACCTAGCGAAGTGGGCCAAGGTGGTAGCGCTTAGAAGATGATAGATGACTTGTATGGCAAATGGTATGATGATGACTGCTATAGAGGAGCTGCGTATCTATGTAAAATGCCTAAAAGTAAGTGGTCTTTTTAAGTCTATGGTTGGAAGTTAGTGGTGGGGAAAAAGACAGAGATTTATATGTCAGAGAACCTAGCAAAATGGGCCAAGATGGTAGCCAGCAGCCAGACTGTGTGTATGGAGATGACAGATGATTCGTATGGCAAGTGGTATGATGATGACTGTTACAGAGAGGCGCTGCATATCTATGCAAGATTCCTAAGAGTAAGTGGTCTCTTTTAGTCTTTGGTTGGAAGTCAATGGAGGGTTGAGGAAAACGATTTATATGTCATAGAATCTAGCTGAGTGGGCCATAACGGTAACGCGCAGGACTGTGTGAAGATGACTGATGGCTTGTATGGCAAGTGAAATGATGATGACTGTTATAGACACGCTGTGTATCTCTGCACAATATGAGTAAGTGATATATTCAGTCGTGGTGAGGTGTGGGGAAAGGGATAGAGGGTTTATACGTCAGAGAACCTAGCGGAGTGGGCTAAGACGTTAGCATGCAGGACTGATGACAGATGATTCGTATGGCAAGTTGTATGATGACGACTAGAAGTGCTGCGTATCTGTGCAAGATGCCTAAGAGTAGGTGGTCTCTTGCAGTCAAGCCTTTTGTTGGGCAGGTCTTGACCAGGAGCTATTTTTTACTATTTAAAAAAAATGGCTCCTGTTCCTATACTTTACTGGGCAAAGTTTGGTAAACACCAGGAGCCAAACTTGGCAACCATTGGGTAAAAAACTCCTGGGTGCTCGCTTAACAAAAGGTTTGCTTGCAGTCTCAGGTGGTAGTGAGGGTTTGGCAAAGGGATAGAGGGTTTATACATCAGAGAACCTAGTGGAGTGAGCCAAGATGGTAGCGGGGAAGACTGTGTGGAAGTGTTGGATAAGTTGTATGTTGTATAAGTTGCCAATAATTTAATGACTAACTGTATTGCGAGCATAGCGAGGCGGAAAATTGTCATATATTTATACATTTTGGGTGGTTTTGTGAGTCTTTATAATCCCAAAAAAAGTTAGAACATCCTGACAAAAACGTATGAAATATTCTACTTTTGTGAGCTTTGGTGCAGAGCTGAGAGTGAGACGAGGTGAAAAGCATGTAAGAAATTACCGTTTTTAATCATATTGTTGGATTTTGGAACATAGGCCTAGGCTAATTAACATGTTTTTATACACCCCATGGCTCTAATGTTTTCAACCATTGATGATTATATAGGTGTTTTTCCAACAGATCGTCCGAGTAGGGCGTGCACAAAAAAGATTTGCTGTCCAAAAGTAGTCTCATCATAGCCTACATGTTTTGAAGTTGAAATGTCGTAAGAAAATGTGCGCGAAGCGCAGAAAAAAATGGCATTTACACTCCAAAATAGCCTCTAAAATCACCCCAATCACCACCATCTTTATAGTTAAAATTTGGAACTGATTAATCTATAGAGGGACACGGGACAATAGGAGATGTGAGATAACTTATTTGGCAAGAAGTATTATAGGGTCCTGATGATGACTGTTATAGAGGAGCTACATATATGTGAGATATAAAAGTAAGGGGACTTTTTCAATCTTGATGAGTGATTGTGGACTAGAGGTAGGAAAGGAATGGAAGGCATTATACTTATTGAAATGTCTGCTGCCTGTAAATACACAAGGCTGGTTTTATTTTAATGTCACCTTAGACTGTTTATA
Source organism: Ophiura sarsii (assembly GCA_035610835.1). NCBI lineage: Eukaryota > Metazoa > Echinodermata > Ophiuroidea > Amphilepidida > Ophiuridae > Ophiura > Ophiura sarsii. Next base: position 30,803,981 of record CM069456.1, read on the forward strand.
GATTCCATTGTGTATGGATGAGTGATTGTGGACTAGAGGTAGGAAAGGAATAGAAGGCATTATACTTATTGAAATGTCTGCTGCCTGTAAATACACAAGGCTGGTTTTATTTTAATGTCACCTTAGACTGTTTATAGATTCCATTGTGTATGGATGAGTGATTGTGGACTAGAGGTAGGAAAGGAATAGAAGGCATATACTTATTGAAATGTCTGCTGCCTGTAAATACACAAGGCTGGTTTTATTTTAATGTCACCTTAGACTGTTTATAGATTCCATTGTGTATGGATGAGTGATTGTGGACTAGAGGTAGGAAAGGAATAGAAGGCATTATACTTATTGAAATGTCTGCTGCCTGTAAATACACAAGGTGGTCTTTATTGTTACCATATATCCTGAGTAGTCTCAGATATATCTTTGTTGTTTTATTGCACAGCAATTTTCATTGCTTGTCCCAGTGCATTTCCGTTTGTTTTTGTTTTTTTGTTGTTATTTATCTGTTTTATCGCGTTATTCTCCCTTGTTATTACCTGTTTCCCCACACCCTGTTGGTATATCTTGCTTTTACTCTTAACACAAGGCTGGTTTTATTTTAATGTCACCTTAATAGATTCCATTGTGTATGGATGAGTGATTGTGGACTAGAGGTAGGAAATGAATAGAAGGCATTATACTTATTGAAATGTCTGCTGCCTGTAAATACACAAGGCTGGTTTTATTTTAATGTCACCTTAGACTGTTTATAGATTCCATTGTGTATGGATGAGTGATTGTGGACTAGAGGTAGGAAAGGAATAGAAGGCATATACTTATTGAAATGTCTGCTGCCTGTAAATACACAAGGCTGGTTTTATTTTAATGTCACCTTAGACTGTTTATAGATTCCATTGTGTATGGATGAGTGATTGTGGACTAGAGGTGGGAAATGAATAGAAGGCATTATACTTATTGAAATGTCTGCTGCCTGTAAATACACAAGGCTGGTTTTATTTTAATGTCACCTTAGACTGTTTATAGATTCCATTGTGTATGGATGAGTGATTGTGGACTAGAGGTAGGAAAGGAATAGAAGGCATATACTTATTGAAATGTCTGCTGCCTGTAAATACACAAGGCTGGTTTTATTTTAATGTCACCTTAGACTGTTTATAGATTCCATTGTGTATGGATGAGTGATTGTGGACTAGAGGTGGGAAATGAATAGAAGGCATTATACTTATTGAAATGTCTGCTGCCTATAATACACAAGGCTGGTTTTATTTTAATGTCACCTTAGACTGTTTATAGATTCCATCGTGTATGGAATGCTACAAATTTCATAACCATGACAATTTTAACAAAAAGCACTAATTATATTTACAAAACTTGTTTATACATCCACTACTTTATCACAGTGATCCCCTTTACACCAACCTCACCTCTTCCTACCGCAACACCTTGTCCAAACGACCCTGAATGGACCTACCTGCATCCATATTGTTACTATGTTAGTGGTGCCATCGGCTCACCGGTCAAGACGTGGAATGAAGCCAACAATTTCTGCATGTCAAAGGGAGGCTACCTGACATCTATACACAGCACAACAGAACAGCTATTCCTCAATAGTATTGTAAGTACAGTCCTCAAAAATTGAAGGTGTTTGTGCCGATCACTTTTTTGGGGCTATGATTTTTTTTTCACATCAAGATATTTTGATACCAGAAGAATCCCCATATTTTTCTCATTATGTCTGTAAAATCTTAGGGGCCAGAAATGCTCCATTTAGAAATTATAGGCTAAAATGTGGTGAATTACTGCCAAAGGTGGTTAACCACCAACCTGTTTGTGTACTACTCAATGGGCAAATATTTTGTGACCTTATGCGTCTAAAAATAGAACCGTTGGAGTTATATGCAACTCAAACTTTGGAATGCAACAATTTTAAGGATGACCTTCCATGTAAAATAGAAAACATCAAGTTGAAATTCGGGCCAGCAATCGGAACATCTACCTTTAACTGCCACAAATAAATTACACAATTATACAGTATTTTTTCCTCTTAATTCTATCAAACCATTCCATTCCATAAACATTAACATGTTTGTTTGAATTTGTTTTAGGTTCGGACACTCGTGCCATCGTATTGGATTGGTCTCCGGGAAATGACTGGTAATCAAGATTACAAGTAAGCCTTAGGCCTATATATAACAGTGTACTGTAAAAGCTGAAATTTTGGCGGAGGTTTTATTTTTGCGCTTTTTACGCAAAATATTTTTCCGCGAAAATGATATCATGCAATAATATTGTTTTCAACACTCATGCAGTGCATCTAGAAGTTCGCCCGCGAAAAAAAACAATTCGCGAAATGTCTTTGTTATCAAGTGCGCGGAAATATCTTTACACGAAAATATTGGCTTTTACAGTATATGATTGCAGTTAATAATATGATTTATTACACCTCATACATATTTAAGAATATCCTCGTTTTAGATTGTTAATTTTTAACAACATCCGAAAAATTAAAGAGCCTTCCAAATGCTTGTTTGTGTTTATTCAACTACCGAAGGTGTGGAAGATTTAACTCGGGGGAGGGGGGGGAAGCGGTATTTTTGTTTGTTTTTGGTATAGGTGTGCTGCCAAGGATTTTGAAAAATGACCGAAACTTACCACTTAATTATTGTTTTGCCACCCAAATATTTACCACTTTGACCACTACCAACCTTTTAACCCTTAAATTTACCAGAAAATAAGAAAAATAATGGGTCATCCTTTTACCAGTTAGGTGAAAAGGCAACCCTATGTGGCGTGGCGGCTCATCCCCGTAACCTCAGATCCACTAAGTACGCCCCCACCCCACCCCGGTTTGAAATACTTTCCTCAAATCAACACAGTTCCCCCAAACCATGTATATAACGGTGATGCCAACTACGAGGATGAACATATTCCCGGCAAAAAATGGTGTCGTCTGCTAAACATCTGCCGGTGAGATTCACACAACTAACAGACGCAGAATAGGGCTTCTCTTAAATAAATAAAGATGTTGCATCTTGATCAGGGATACAATTATTATAAAATGATTGGTGCAACACATGTATCAATCTTTCTGACCGATCTGCTGGTATAGTTCTTACCACTTTCAATGCGGCAGGCGTCTGCCCGACGACATTCCAAAATTTCACAAAATGTTTCAAAAATGTCCAAATAATTGAATTTCATTACGATATTTTGAATTACTATGAGAAATGCATTAAAACAAGTACAAAATGCCTAGTATTGGTTCAGTAATCCTGGAGATAGACTTTGAAATTTGGAAACGGTTTCTGACAAATCTGTTGTGTATATGGTAAAACTAATACCCGCGTGAAAAGTGATAAAGGGTTATATATAAATTTGTTCCATTTTACAGCTGGATTGACGGTACACCGTTAGATTACGTCAACTGGAAAACCGGCCAACCTGATGATTACTATGGACAAGAGGCTTGTGCAGAAATGGAAGTTCTTCTAGATAGTAAGTTCAATTTATTTCTTAGGAAAATGACTATGCACTTATCAGTTGATGTCAAATGATCAATGTTGTTTGTCTATTACGATTTGTGATGCGATCTGTGAAAACCCGCCACTTGGTGGCATTTTTCAAATTTGAGATATTTATATCATAAGAAAGCTAAAACTGTGCTGATAACAGAACTGTTTCGATCATTTTTCTATGATCACTACAAAAAAGTTATGAGTGAATGATGATTGTGATGTCATAAAAAGCTACAAAACAAGAAATCATGAAACCAGGCCAAAAAGATACATAATTCAATAGAATAACATTATAAGGTTAATAATAAAAGTGACTCAAGTAAGTTTTTGAAGGTGAAATTTCATGATAGATGACACAAAGTATTGGAATTTAATTTTCTTTACAAAAATTGTTAAATAAAATTTGTTGCTTTTTTAAAATTTTTAATTTTAATTTTTTCCCATAATCCCTAGTTCACATTTTGCGACATCTGACTGGTTTTTACAGATCGCGTGCCACAAGGGTCTATCTCTTATAGCTGCCAGCTGTTATTAATGGGGTTGTTTATATGTGAACAATTGATATTAATTGACTGTAACTCAGAGCAGCTATTGCTAATATGGTCTTTTTTTTTATCAGATACCTAGTGATGTGAAATGGCACTATCTGCTCTTATTTACTTCTGATGCTACATGACGCACTCTTGTTAAAATGTATTCTTACACATGGCTGGGCTCCAAACCCTTGATGTGTTGCAAAAATCATACTTCTGATTTTGTTAACATGGCAAAATAATATCTAAAAAATAATATATCGATTCAGACAAACTATTTATTTCTAGTCTCGCCTTGCCAGAACATCTGCTCCATGTGACCAGTATTTCTGAAGTTTTCCAATCTTGATTTGAAATGGTCTATAGAGATGGCTTTTATACTTCAATTGAATTTTAACATTTCTTCCTACCTTTTACCAATCTCTTCATCACTCACTTCTCATCATACAGACGGTAGATGGAATGATTTAGCATGTGGCATTTCACAAGCCTTTGTGTGTAAGAGACCGTACGACCAGACCAATCCCGTCACACTACCAGTCACCAATAAGCCAGAAGGCGGATGTCCAGATGATTGGTACAAGCTGGATGGTAAATGCTACTCCCTTCAAGGCATTCAAGGGTCTGGCGCCCTCAGTTTTGACGATTCGAGGACAGCGTGTCAGGCGTTCCCGGGAGGCGAACTGGCTTCTATTCATCATCAGGGAATTCAGTGTAAGGCTGTTTTTTTATTTTCATTTATGTCATGAACTTTCTTGTAAAAACGGAGAAGAAAGTTACAATATTGTTATTATGGTCAAAATCCATTGGTTTTTTTCTTTACTCTTCTTTACACAAAGCAAGTGTGAACAACATTTCATTAGATTTATTACAATAGCAGTAAAACGATGTTCAGCTTTGCTGTTAGACTTCAATTTAAGAGCCAAAATTATTTGATTCAATTAGAGAATAATATATGGTTCGTCGATGTTTTGCTATAGAGGCTCCCATATAATGCATAGGCTGTACCATATTTTGAGTCGTGAATGGTCGCCGCAGGCAGCCATTCACGACGATAAAAATATGGTACAGCCTATGCATTATATGGGAGCCTTCTATAGCAAAACATCGACGAACCATATATTATTCTCATTCTTATATTTAACAACAATTTTTTCAACAATTTATTCGTCGGGGATCGTTTTAGATTGATTTGAATTAGTACACAGTGACAAACCAACTGATTACTGTGCTATACATCCCCACAAACAAAATCGAACAACCCACAATAAAAAATTGTTTACTTTGGCGCAAGAATCTCAAGAACATGTGATTTGGTGGCCTTAGTGATCAGGTAGCCCTTAGTGATCAGATTTATTCGCGGTATACGATGGAATTTTTACTTGAAATCACTGCAAATAATTATTTAATCGTCATTCTTATATATTTTTTAAAATGGCAACCCATAATATCCATCAATTTCATTGGTTTTGTTGGATACGTGCTAAAGTAGTTCCTATTTCTGGCCTGTGTGCGAACGCAAAAAGAGGGGGACTTTTGAATGTTTTAATTTAATAAATACACGTAAAAATGTTTCCTTACTTTTACGGCGATTGACGCCCCAGCTCGTGGCCCTTTTCGGTAAGTTTTGTCATCTTTTCACTCCTCTATATGGCTAAATTCAGCCTCACTGAGCTCTACAAATGGTAAATTCAGGGGCGGGTGGATGGCGATCATCACGCCAGCAGCAAATGCTTGCCGCTAGCGTCGGACCTTCCCATCAAATTTCTGATCACTTCATCTGGTAAATCATCACACTCCGGTTCTGGTTCTGGTTCTCCTTTCACATGTTTTACATCTAGGTCTCCAATTTCAAAAGTTGCTGTGGTTTCTTCCATATTCACTTTATTGCAAGTAATTACGAATGTAGCCTAGGCCTATACAAATATTTATATAGCAGACGAAAATAGGCTTTTAGGCACCCTTTTTATTTGTCCTTCTTTCTTTTACATGTCTTATTACTATTAGCGTTTATTCATTAAATGGACCTCTATCTTTTATTTACATTTAATTACATGAATATAACCTAATGTTGTATTGTAAAATAAGCGTACTTTCGATTTACAATAATTGACGAGGATGTTTACAATTATTGATGAGGCGATGTTTTTTAAATGTAGTTCCGGCATCATCAAAGGTGTGAATTAAGCCCCCGCCCAGATCCATAGATTAGCGGTCTGGTAATCTATAGCGCGTATCCAACAAAACTAACCACAGAACCAATGAAATTGATGGATATTATGGGTTGACATTTTAAACCACGCCCAATATATAAGAATGGACCTCAAAGTATGGAAGAGAGAAGTATGAAGTGAGATACTAGAACTTGATGATATAGGACTGGGAGGGTTGTGAACCATTGTAAATTGAAGAAATCACTCAAACTAAGCAAGTAATCAAGCAAGCAAGCAAGCAAGCAAATCTAAGGTTATAGAAATGAATGATGTACATAAGTCCTTGGCTTAATCACCCATTCAGGAAAATGATAACAACTGTTCAAACTCTTTTCTGATTATTTTCTGATCATACAGCTCTGTTCACATCTCTAATTAAACAATCCCCCGGTGCCAACGTTTGGATTGGTCTAAATGACCGAGGCTCATTTGGAAAGTTTCACTGGATGGATGAGTCACCATTGGATTACACTAACTGGGCTGCCGGCCAACCTGATGGTATCGTCACAAGACCGGTAAGTCAATATTTAGAGGTTAAATACTGCATACTGGCTGTGTTGAGGTCATTGTTGAAAATCAAAACAAATGGTTTTAGGCCCAAGGAATTTTCCAGAGGGGCGAAGCCCCGAGGGAAATTCCGCGGGCCTGAAACCATTTGTTTTGATTTTCAACAATAACCGAAAATCAGCCGGTACAAAGTATTTAACCTCATTCATTATCAAATATTTTTATATAATTGGATACAAATTCTCCTTTTCGAACTCATTTAAGGAGATTCTGAGAGGGATTATATTTAACATTAGTAAACAATAGATGCTCTTCCCTGTGGCGATAATGATTCAAACCATTCGATTCCCGGGGAATCCCCATCCCAACCCCCAAATAAGGTTATATGAATATGAATGAGATGTGTCACTTACGAAATAAGCCAATCAACGACTGTTGTCAAGGGAGAAGCCGTCGTAAACAGATTCAGGGGCCCAAGTAAGTGTTGCCTGCCTCTACGGTTATTCAGCAAGGCCAAGGACGAAAAATGATCACACTGTTGTTGTGGATGAATTTTTAACGTGTTTAAAATTAAAGCTTCTGTAATCGTATTTATTCTTCATAAAAAAGATGCTGTAAGTGTAACTACTTCGACCACGGCCTAGGCTTTTTCAAGCTAAATGCTTAGCTAGTATCAAAGTATGGTTGTAATATAAAACTTTAATAATAATACTAGCTCATTCAAAATGGCACACATGCATTCATGAACTCGGAAGTTGAGAGAAGCCAGATGTCAAACTACTTTCTGTAACCTATCGGTAACAAAAACCAGGGATGGAAATATAAGAGAATATAAATTGGAATATTATATTCTCCGACGGTCAGTTTGGTTGACAAAGCCTTTTCTTCACCAGGTAAGTTAAAATGCTTGACCAGGCTAGGCTAGGCCTAGCGAAACATAGGATTTTTAAACTAAAGGTAAAGCAGTAAATATAAAAAGGCATTCGATTTCTAAAACGTGATGATAGGTTTAGGCTTAAATTAAATCTAACTTTCCGAATCGTAAACTCTGATCGTAAACTGGTCTCGATCTGATTCGGTAATGAATGATAGGGATTGCATAAAACGTAGTCCGTTAATTCTTGCAGTCAGTGCAGGGCATGCATCAACACTTCTCCCTGATCCGTGCAAATCATGGCGTGTCATTGACTTGCTTCTTGTAATCTAGTTAGCATTTAATATTTTCGGACTTTTTCTTCTACTTTTTTCTGCTAGTTACGTCGCTATTTATTGTACCGTAGGCCTAGTCATAGTAAGGACTCAGTCGGGCAAATCGTCTGCACTCCAGATTAATTTAAAGTTATGGACGATGGTAGGCCCAGTCATGGACTGATTGAATTGATTATATAAATAAGCTTTTACTAATACAATTCTCGCGATGTTTGCTGCGCTTTGATTGATGTACGCTTGTGACAAATAAGGTTCGCGCCGCGGTCATCTGTTGTGTTTCAAATACCTGCGTCCGCGTACAGTATTTGCGATTGTGAGACATTTCATTGGGCCACATCTGACATACATATTCATGAGGAAATGAATGGATTACACTTACTGGATTAGGACACCCCTATCCTCCTCTTCCCCTGCCCCAAATGAGATGCCACTTTGACTGCGTGTCAAGGGAAGAATCTATAATTCATGATTTTTACCTGGCCCCTCAAATAAAAAGATTTACCCATAAGTCGACACACAAAAGACCTGTTCTACTGGCAAAACAGACCTCTCAGGTTGAGTCGATTGGTCAGGCTTTTTTCCCCCTTCTTTTTTCCCCTTCAAACAATATGACTATAAGATCCTTTTTTCCCCTTCAAACAAAATGACTATAAGATCCTGTAAAATCTGTAAACATTTTGCTGTTTTCTGTTTGGTATTTGTTTGCACATGAAATTTGTTCACCAATTTTTTTAAAAATGGGTTGGTTAGGCCTATAGAACAGGGTTTCCGGGTTTTTCGTCGCCTTGTCCTCAAATTTCAAAATTCAAAATATATGTCGGTCGGGCCCATAGAGCATTGGGTGTTTTTTTCACCCCACCTCAGTGACATTTATTATGAATGTGAAATTAACATAACATAATTTCTTTTACCATCAATATTTACTTATTCTTGATAAAACATTCCTCTTTTAACAGCAAGACATTGATTGTGTTGAGATGACCAATGACCCAGATCATCCAGGCAAATGGGACGATGTCGACTGTGCTTTACAAAGGGCTTATCTCTGTCAAAGACCTGTGGGTAAGTTGAGTAAAATGTGCATGGCCTCTCAGGGATCCATCCAAATATATCTGAAAGGCAGCATTAGAAATAAGACAAATAAACTGATATCCAGCGGATAACCCAGCAGACGATTTTGGTTATTTGCCACAATTTGTTTTATCCTAAATTATTTCAGTTGTTTCTGTGTCAAAATCTTGGTTGTTGGTTGGATAATCGGCAAGAAAAAATGGTTATCCGCCAGGAAATTTGGTAAAGGGTTTGGAGAAAACCTGAACAAAGGAAACCCCAAGAGCATTTCCAAGACCTGTTGATAAGTTTACTAAAATGCAGCCTTTAAGGGGACCCATCCAAATAATATATCAGAAAGGACTTGGAGAAATCTTGAACAAAGTAAACCCCAAGAGCCTTTTTTGTGTCCAAGACCTGTTGGTAAGTTCACTGAAATGTGACCTCTCAGGGGACCCATGCAGATATATCTGAAAGGGTTTGGTGAAAACCTGAATAAATCCCATCTTTGTCCAAGATCTGTCGGTAAGTTCACAAATGTGACCACTTAGGGGACCTATGCAGATACAGGGCGAGTCAAAAAGACTGCAAAAGTGGAAAGAAACCATTTTGTTTTCAAAACCAAAATGAATTTTAAAACCTTTTAAACGTTGCAAGAATGATGTATTTAATCCTATCTTTGTGTGAAAAAATGAAGTCGATCGCATTTTTTGTTTGTCTTTGGTGACCCTCTTTGCTGCACAACCAAATTTACCTGTTTGTCCACGAGCACAGTGATTTTCATTTGAAATCGCACACATTGCATTTTCATATTTGAATATCCCGCCAACAAAAAAAATGGAAAATGTCAGTTTTTTATTAAAATTTAGAACATTATACCCTTTCACAGCATGGGTATGATTATAATAAAAAATTACTTAACCTAGTGTTAATAAATTTCCCTTTGCTACTTGCGTAAAGATCGATTTTTTCGCGTGCGCTCGAGCGTTTTGGGTTCTTTGTTGATTTGCCAATGAGTGCTCTTGTGGGCGTTTTTTGTTTTTCATCCACTCTTTGTTTGTGAGTTGCTTTTTCCATCTCAGTTTTTTGATCATTCGCTCCGTGGCTCTTGATGAGAGAGCATGTTCTAGCCAGCTCAGCAAATATAAATTTAAAGGTTCTTCCGTTCGTGAAACCAGGTCTCAAGTCGGGTGATGGCCAATCTGACTTCCTGTAAAACTAATAGTGGCTATTAGTGAGTACTATTAATTACTATCCATCGTACCTGGTTCTTCATCGAGTTTTTCTGGTAATATATTAGTAGGTTCAATGATTGAATCCTTGACCGCCCGAACTCTATCACCACCAATAGTTAGGCGGTTATAACTATCTGAATATCGTTCAACCGGATGGTTGCATCAAATCAATCAGCGTTCTTCTGGCACGTTTAGTATGTTGTGTATCGGTAGTGTGAGCATCGTTTCTGTGCCGTAAACCAATGTGCCAAGCCAATGCATCGTCTTCGGGCCGGTTTAGGAGATGTTACTGGGTCCCTATCATCAATTCAGCAGGAAGAACATCGAACTTTTGCCTCCAGTTTATGGCAGCCATGATATGGTAGCGGTTGGACAATTTCCGTGTTCGGTATGGCTCGAATATCTTAGCATCTGGGTAGACAATTCATTGTTTACTAAATATTGCTACACACAACGGTTGTTTTTTGCCTCAATTTATTCTTAGAACGGATGATTCGTGTAGACAATAGGATATGAATCCCTCTCGGATATTTGCTTTACCATCTGCTATTTTAAACCAATGTAAACCACGAGCATCGTGGACTATACTACAACAGAATTTTCACATCAATTTATACTTGGATTGTATGCTTGTGTATAGCAACAACAATTCGTCATTCGGAGTACTGAGATTTATTACGCTGTTGTTTAACCCGTCTGAACGCTGTTTGTCTTTTTAAAGACTCTTCTTGTTACTCGACCGCTGTCGTCAAGGTCAACGTCAGCACTACATGTAGTATCTCAAGCTCTCTAACGTATACATTTGGGGATTATTGAGCTACAGTAAAATGGATAATGATGACTGGCGGATTGGGTTACGGGGCCAATGGCATCTCTTGTTTGCTTTGTTAACCACGTACTCTTACGAAATAGTTTCATGAAAACCAGAGGATGAGCGTTACCCAAACGGAATTTGTGCATTCTGATAATTGGTGACATCACTGTTTTATTTATCGTGCGCATGTTCAAATTTAGTAAAACATTGCTGGTTATCGCATTGAATTCTTCAATAGTAATACAATTACTGAATTACGGTCTCAGGTAGAGGAAATTCTGTCCGCTCTTAGCAATTTGTACCCCAATTCTCGGATTATCTGCCCAGAATCTCTTACCTTCATTCATGCTCGCAATCAGAAAGCCGGTAAGAAATGTTTGTCCAATATAAACTATTTCGCACATTGTGTATGCCATAGTCGGCCCAACACATGCTTTATCAGGCACCCGGCTTTCAAGCCTAGTAATCGTTCTCTGTATTTGTGCGATACAGTGCATCTATCAGAGAAAGGTAAGGAAATTCTGATATCTGATTGGGAAAACGCATTAGTATACTTCAACTCTCATCCCGGTATGAAAGGTTTTCCGCCACAATCTTCCTAATCCTTTTCAAGAAAAAAAGGGGGGGGGGGATTGGGCAAGTGTTCCCATTTTCCGGCGTTCAAATGAAAAAACTTGTGTGGCAGTTTTGTTTTTTCTTTCATTGTAAAGAAGTACTTTACAATCATTTTAAAATGTAACGATTGATATGCATTGTTTATTCAACAAGTAGTTGTACAAAATGTTATGCAAATTGTGCGTTTTCACACAAAGGAGTAAAAATTTCAAGTGCATGTTAAAATTTGAATGTTTAATAATATAATTAAATCTGTCTTCAGCCCTTAATGCACCTCGATTAAGGATCGGTCGGGAAATATCTCATCCCCTTCCGCGACGTAGGTCAGAGATTCGTATTAATTACCGCAAATTATATATTATCATTTGAATTTAACCCATATGACTTCATTTCAAGTGTATGTTAAAATGAAGCGGCAGCGTGCCTCAAATTTGAAAATTTGAATGTAAGGGCGACAATTGCATGTCTACCCTTTTAAACTGAATATAATTCGTGGTTCTGCCTCAATAATGCAATGCTCGTTGTGACTATTTCAATTCAATTCAGGTTTGCCTATCCCCATGTTGAATATAGAACGGATAGGCATAGTGGTATGTGTTATAAATTATAATATAATTAAATCTGTCTTCAGCCCTTAATGCACCTCGATTAAGGATCGGTCGGGAAATATCTCATCCCCTTCCGCGACGTAGGTCAGAGATTCGTATTAATTACTGCAAATTATATTTTATCGTTTGAATTGTTTTGGCGTATATAGTCAGTGGAAAATAAATGGCAGACTTGCCTCTCATCATCACGGTGGCAACCGCAAATGTTGGTTTGGTCAGTGTTATACTTTCTGAGCGTCAAGTGGCAATAAAAAATTACTTAACCTAGTGTTAATAAATTTCCCTTTGCTACTTGCGTAAAGATCGATTTTTTCGCGTGCGCTCGAGCGTTTTGGGTTCTTTGTTGATTTGCCAATGAGTGCTCTTGTGGGCGTTTTTTGTTTTTCATCCACTCTTTGTTTGTGAGTTGCTTTTTCCATCTCAGTTTTTTGATCATTCGCTCCGTGGCTCTTGATGAGAGAGCATGTTCTAGCCAGCTCAGCAAATATAAATTTCCCACCCACCCTCCCAAAATATGAGGCGTAGGGTTCGCTGGTTGTTCTCATAGCTTGTCTCGTTTTTAGTTATACATGCCAGTTGGTTTCTCAGTTATTGGGCAGTTTTGTTTTTTCTTTCATTGTAAAGAAGTACTTTACAATCATTTTAAAATGTAACGATTGATATGCATTGTTTATTCAACAAGTAGTTGTACAAAATGTTATGCAAATTGTGCGTTTTCACACAAAGGAGTAAAAATTTCAAGTGCATGTTAAAATTTGAATGTTTAATAATATAATTAAATCTGTCTTCAGCCCTTAATGCACCTCGATTAAGGATCGGTCGGGAAATATCTCATCCCCTTCCGCGACGTAGGTCAGAGATTCGTATTAATTACCGCAAATTATATATTATCATTTGAATTTAACCCATATGACTTCATTTCAAGTGTATGTTAAAATGAAGCGGCAGCGTGCCTCAAATTTGAAAATTTGAATGTAAGGGCGACAATTGCATGTCTACCCTTTTAAACTGAATATAATTCGTGGTTCTGCCTCAATAATGCAATGCTCGTTGTGACTATTTCAATTCAATTCAGGTTTGCCTATCCCCATGTTGAATATAGAACGGATAGGCATAGTGGTATGTGTTATAAATTATAATATAATTAAATCTGTCTTCAGCCCTTAATGCACCTCGATTAAGGATCGGTCGGGAAATATCTCATCCCCTTCCGCGACGTAGGTCAGAGATTCGTATTAATTACTGCAAATTATATTTTATCGTTTGAATTGTTTTGGCGTATATAGTCAGTGGAAAATAAATGGCAGACTTGCCTCTCATCATCACGGTGGCAACCGCAAATGTTGGTTTGGTCAGTGTTATACTTTCTGAGCGTCAAGTGGCAATAAAAAATTACTTAACCTAGTGTTAATAAATTTCCCTTTGCTACTTGCGTAAAGATCGATTTTTTCGCGTGCGCTCGAGCGTTTTGGGTTCTTTGTTGATTTGCCAATGAGTGCTCTTGTGGGCGTTTTTTGTTTTTCATCCACTCTTTGTTTGTGAGTTGCTTTTTCCATCTCAGTTTTTTGATCATTCGCTCCGTGGCTCTTGATGAGAGAGCATGTTCTAGCCAGCTCAGCAAATATAAATTTCCCACCCACCCTCCCAAAATATGAGGCGTAGGGTTCGCTGGTTGTTCTCATAGCTTGTCTCGTTTTTAGTTATACATGCCAGTTGGTTTCTCAGTTATTGGGCAGTTTTGTTTTTTCTTTCATTGTAAAGAAGTACTTTACAATCATTTTAAAATGTAACGATTGATATGCATTGTTTATTCAACAAGTAGTTGTACAAAATGTTATGCAAATTGTGCGTTTTCACACAAAGGAGTAAAAATTTCAAGTGCATGTTAAAATTTGAATGTTTAATAATATAATTAAATCTGTCTTCAGCCCTTAATGCACCTCGATTAAGGATCGGTCGGGAAATATCTCATCCCCTTCCGCGACGTAGGTCAGAGATTCGTATTAATTACCGCAAATTATATATTATCATTTGAATTTAACCCATATGACTTCATTTCAAGTGTATGTTAAAATGAAGCGGCAGCGTGCCTCAAATTTGAAAATTTGAATGTAAGGGCGACAATTGCATGTCTACCCTTTTAAACTGAATATAATTCGTGGTTCTGCCTCAATAATGCAATGCTCGTTGTGACTATTTCAATTCAATTCAGGTTTGCCTATCCCCATGTTGAATATAGAACGGATAGGCATAGTGGTATGTGTTATAAATTATAATATAATTAAATCTGTCTTCAGCCCTTAATGCACCTCGATTAAGGATCGGTCGGGAAATATCTCATCCCCTTCCGCGACGTAGGTCAGAGATTCGTATTAATTACTGCAAATTATATTTTATCGTTTGAATTGTTTTGGCGTATATAGTCAGTGGAAAATAAATGGCAGACTTGCCTCTCATCATCACGGTGGCAACCGCAAATGTTGGTTTGGTCAGTGTTATACTTTCTGAGCGTCAAGTGGCAATAAAAAATTACTTAACCTAGTGTTAATAAATTTCCCTTTGCTACTTGCGTAAAGATCGATTTTTTCGCGTGCGCTCGAGCGTTTTGGGTTCTTTGTTGATTTGCCAATGAGTGCTCTTGTGGGCGTTTTTTGTTTTTCATCCACTCTTTGTTTGTGAGTTGCTTTTTCCATCTCAGTTTTTTGATCATTCGCTCCGTGGCTCTTGATGAGAGAGCATGTTCTAGCCAGCTCAGCAAATATAAATTTCCCACCCACCCTCCCAAAATATGAGGCGTAGGGTTCGCTGGTTGTTCTCATAGCTTGTCTCGTTTTTAGTTATACATGCCAGTTGGTTTCTCAGTTATTGGGCAGTTTTGTTTTTTCTTTCATTGTAAAGAAGTACTTTACAATCATTTTAAAATGTAACGATTGATATGCATTGTTTATTCAACAAGTAGTTGTACAAAATGTTATGCAAATTGTGCGTTTTCACACAAAGGAGTAAAAATTTCAAGTGCATGTTAAAATTTGAATGTTTAATAATATAATTAAATCTGTCTTCAGCCCTTAATGCACCTCGATTAAGGATCGGTCGGGAAATATCTCATCCCCTTCCGCGACGTAGGTCAGAGATTCGTATTAATTACCGCAAATTATATATTATCATTTGAATTTAACCCATATGACTTCATTTCAAGTGTATGTTAAAATGAAGCGGCAGCGTGCCTCAAATTTGAAAATTTGAATGTAAGGGCGACAATTGCATGTCTACCCTTTTAAACTGAATATAATTCGTGGTTCTGCCTCAATAATGCAATGCTCGTTGTGACTATTTCAATTCAATTCAGGTTTGCCTATCCCCATGTTGAATATAGAACGGATAGGCATAGTGGTATGTGTTATAAATTATAATATAATTAAATCTGTCTTCAGCCCTTAATGCACCTCGATTAAGGATCGGTCGGGAAATATCTCATCCCCTTCCGCGACGTAGGTCAGAGATTCGTATTAATTACTGCAAATTATATTTTATCGTTTGAATTGTTTTGGCGTATATAGTCAGTGGAAAATAAATGGCAGACTTGCCTCTCATCATCACGGTGGCAACCGCAAATGTTGGTTTGGTCAGTGTTATACTTTCTGAGCGTCAAGTGGCAATTGATTATGCTGACTCACATGTAAACAAGAAAGGATGCATCAAATTCCAATATTCATCACAAATGAACTCAAGTTTCCAAATTTGAATGGGAGACACGTTTTGCGATCTGATGCATATTTTGGGTATCTTGTGGACAAACGTGTGAAATGGGTGCACTGGTCAAAAGGTTTACCAAAGGCAAACGGAAACTGATATTGACTTTTTCACACAAAGTTAGGATTAAATACATCATTCTTGCAACGTTTAAAAAGTTTTAAAATTCATTTTGGTTTTGAAAACAAAATGGCTTCTTTCCACTATTGCAGTCTTTTTGACTCACCCTGTATATTAGAAAGGACATCAAGAAAACATGAACAAAGGAAACCTCATGAGTGCCTATCTTTTTCCAAGACCCGTTGATAAGTTCAGTGAAATGCAGCCTCTTAGGAGACCCATCCAAAAGGGCTTGGAGAAAACATGAACAAAGGAAACCCCAAGTGCCTATCTATGCCCAAGACCTGTTGGTATAAAGTTCACTTTAATATGGCCTCTCAGGGATTTCGTCCAGTGGACATCCTAAAGGTCTCGTGAAGAACCTGAACAAAGCCTCAAGGAGGAAACCCCCCAATTGTTGTGAAAGATCCCAAAAATGTCATAATGGCAAAAATTGTGGGTTGCAAAAGATATCCTAAATGTGTAAAAATAGATAAACATAGTGGATGCCACATAGTCCATCCAAATCTGACCCTTTTTTATGTTTTTATGAAATGCACTTCCCATTTTTTGATAGCCTCCTCAGGTTCAAAATACCTTGTGAGTAGAGATTTTCACTGGTTTTGATGGAAAATAATGTGTGTGTTTTTTTCAACTTATTATTTTGTTCTATCCAGACCCCAATTATGGTCCAAACCCGACCTTTGGCAGCGTCTGTTCACGCACCGGCTACCAGTCCTACTTTGATTCCTGCTTCAGACTAGACCCCACACCCTTGGTCTATGAGGATGCCAAGACTATGTGCGCTGCAGAAAACTCTGCCTTAGCAACCATCATTGATGGATATGACGAGGCTTTTGTGGAGACCATCATGATGAATAACGGATTCGGGAAATCATGGATCGGACTTCAACAAGATCCGGTAAGTTAGAATTGACTCCCAGTTTTTGAAAGATACATTTGCTGACAAATATTACTGACAGACTGCGTGGTTCATGATAAGACAAAATTGATAAATGTCATTTTGGCTAGTGTTTCTAGTGTGATAATAGTTTAAAAGTAATCTATTCAAGCAAACTTATTCATTTCAAGCAGAAAACAGTAATATTTCGACAAATTGGGTTATATTTAAATCTTATTAAAAAAAATGTAAAAAATGTGACTCTGATTTTAGAGATTTTAGGGTTGGTCTCTGAGGGCAACACAACATTAATTTGTTGTTGGCCTAATTTTCTATTCAGTAATGTTTACAAAATTAGAACATGAGACAACTCATGTTTGTATACCACATCAAATTTTCAAATGGTGAGCTGTTAGAGAAAATCTGTTGCTCTTTTTTTTGCTAGAACAGCTTATTTTCAATGAGAGCATGGCAACTTTATTTACAGGCAAATCTTAATGGATGAAATCCGATTGAGTCCAATGGATGTCATCATGGTTTGTTACTCTACTTTAAAGATGTGTCAATGTCATCTGATTTTGTTTATACGATTCTACGTGATTGTTGATGTGGTATCCCATTTTGGTATAAATCACCTTATTTTGCTCGTAGCATCTAAAGGAAACATCTCTGAGATCTAACATTATGTTCCCATCCCTTAACCCCTTTTGGACAGGTGATTTTGACATTTCGCCGGTAATACATCATCTAAGATTTTGTCAATCGCTGACTATGTGGTCCATTTTCAGGGTTATGAAGGTTAGTTTATGCCCTTGAGGCATAATTATGTCCTTTGCAGTCTTTTAATTGGACCACATATTGGGAAATAGCCACATCCTTAGAAGATTTATTACCCTCGAAATGTCAAATCAGCGGTCCAAAAGTGCTAAGGAAGTGAGAACATAATGAATATTTGCAACGGTAATTAGAAACATTTAGGCTTTCATATCGTCGCTGTTCTGACATACCGGCACATCTCTTTACTTATTTCTGTTGTGATGTGCCGGTATGTCAGAACAGCGACGATATGATACCAAAATTTCACTTTTGATGGGCACAGCCTCAGCCGACATCTTCCTTGATCGCGCGGAAGCAACCCCCGTCGCATTAACATTACACGCCTTCACTAGAATACATGTTCATGTTACCTCCCAACTTCAATCAAGCTGACACATAGTATATTCTGTACACCTGATAAGTACACCCGTCCAGGTATTATGCCTACTATAACACTTTCCACGTGGCAGGCAGCTGCAGACGACGTTCCAAAATTTCACAAAATGTTTCAAAAATGTCAAAATTATTGAATTTCAATACCATATTAGGAATCATTATGAGAAATATATTCAAATAAGTACAAACATACGTAGCATTGGTTCCGTAATTCTTGAGATACACTTTAAAAGTTGGGAAAGGTTTCTGAAAAATCTGTTTCGAAATGGTAAAACTAATAGCCGCGTGGAAAGTGCATTAACACTAATACATCTAACATTCGCAGGACACTGAAGAGTTCAAGTGGGTGGACGGCTGGCCATTACTGTGGACCAATTGGGGACCAAGAGAGCCTAGCAGCTTACCTGCTGAAGGCTGTACAGTGATCACATCAGATGGAGACTGGGATAATGTCAATTGTAATGTACAACAGGTTGCTGTATGCAAGTATACTTTTGGTAAGTCTACAAACCTATCTAATATAGATCTTTCCAGAGTTCTAAAATGTAATGAAACATTTTCACAAATGTTGGGAAGAAAGACTGCATCATGTGATTTTAGCCACCTCCAGATGGCAACCTTGGTGTTGTGAATGTCTACTCATGAGCTATGATAGTTGTTTAGCATGGGTGGTATTATATCATGTCAGTAATGTTGCAGTCTTGAAGGTCCATCATGCACAAAGTGAGTTACAACAGATTTAACTTAAAAAAACCTGGTTTATATGGATAGTAATCCTACACATATAGTTACAAAAGGAAGCCATTTATTTCACTTTTGGGTTTTGTTTTGAATGCTACGTACAAGAGGGACAGCAAATGAAGGAATAGGATTATAAGAAAATGGTCTAATTTGTTTTGTGACCATAGCGATTATGTTTAATGTCTTAATGTGCACCCTTTTGTTAAAGCATCTGCCCAAGTTTTCTGTTGATTTCTTAAAATGTTTAATATAGCTACCAAGCCTACCACCCAAGCACCAATTGACGGTGTATGTCCAGATACCTGGACACCATATGGATCCAACTGCTACAAATTTGATGTCCGACACGACAGAGCCTCATGGTACGAGGCTCAGTACGACTGTGAGGCTAGCGGCTCTACTTTAGCCAGTGTGCACACCAAAGCTGAGAATGAGTTTATCAGGATCTATGCACAGACAGCTCTTGGGGTAACCAGTGTTTGGCTTGGGATGTCACTCAATACAGGTGGTAAGTTATAAAAGATTGATAAGTGAGCGAGAACTCGCCTTTATTAGGAGCACCAGATTTGGATAAATGTGGTTCAATTGAAGTGAAACCCTAGTTTTAACACTTTCAACACGGCTATTAGTTTGACCATATACAAAACAGATTTGTCAGAAATCTTTCCCAATTTTCAAAGTCTATCTCAAGGATTACTGAATAAATACGAGACATGTTTGTACTTATTTCAATGCATTCTCATGGTGATTCCAAATATGGTAATGAAGTTCATTAATTTTGACATTTTGAAACATTTGTGATCTTTTGGAATGTTGTCTGCAGACGCCTACTGCATGGAAAGTGTTAATTAGAGGTTAAAGGTATATTATGTGATCTTTCCATGGAACGCCCTCAACATCGAGAAAAAAAATTGAAAGCAGATTTTCTTGCAGATTTACATTTCTGATCATAAATCATGCATACATTCCAAGTTACAGGGCGATACGATTCTTAATTACTTCAAAATCATGGTTTTAGAGTGAAAATAAACTGTCGGAATCCCGACAGTTTATATTTTTCACTCTAAATTCACTCTAAAACCATGATTTTGAGGTAATTAGGAATCATATCGCTCTGTAACTTGGAATGTATGTATGATTTATGATCGGAAATGTAAATCTGCAAGAAAATCTACTTTCTAAAAATAATCATGAATAGAGGGCGCTCTCTGGAAAAGATCACATAATATGCCTTTAATGACTGTGTATCAGTTGTTTATTTAGAGGGTTCTGTGGAAATTCATAAGATTTCACTTTTTGGTACCTTGGAATTTCGTGAGGAAGGTAGCCCTGAGGAAAGTTCTGAGACCTGAAGTTAATGTTATTAATCTTCACAGAATCTGATAAATCAACTGATCAAAGTCATTAACCTCATTCATAAACGTAATACAATGAATCTGTTTGGGGGAAAACTTGCAATTTGCTTAAAAATATCACCTTTTTTCCATCATAATTATATCCCTGTTATTTAATCAAACATCCCTGTAAGTAAACCAAACTTGCCAACAAATTAACAACAGTTGAACGCGAAATGGCAACATGCAAGTAAGTGATTGGCGCTCTTGGTCATTCTGAAACAACATGCACTACGGGAAGGTCATTGATGCACATCATTTTGACCACTGTTTTTCAATTACCCGGCACCCACATACTGCATTAATGAATCAGAGACGTTTGATTTGGCATATATGACATACTAACTTATGAGATTATAAATATAGCAATATATATCATGGTACTTTGAAAAGAGTGCTCCATATCGCTTATATCGAGGGCTTAGAACAACAGAGACGTAATTCCATTTTGACATTTTTGAGATTCCTAAGCTTATAGCGTCCACAAAGTATGAGAGAATCACACAAAACTTTAGGATGATGGTAATTCTATCAATAGATTATACAAAAAAATATATTTCAATGCACAGTAATCCCTCCCCCCCAAAAAAAATAATAAAATAGAGAAAACACATATCATATCAAATGGAGCAACCAGACCAAGACCAGCTCCAACAAAAATTCTCCCAATACTTCCAAAGATAGCGTAACACCTGGAACTCCAAAGAGGAGTGTCAGTTCTCAGGATGATGTGGCAGAACAGAATGCTCCGCAAACTGATGGTGGAGATAAAATGTTAAGGGAGGCAAGCAGCGCATCAGTGGATGGATTACACTTTAATACAAAGGGTCAGACCTTACCATCATCACTCACTCAACAAATGCAATCTGACATTTTTTCCTAAACAATTTGATACCAAAATCACGTTTTCGCCAAAAATGAAGTTGCGCCTTTGTTGTTCTGAGCCCTCGATATATTCCTTTTCAAGTATTGTGCAGTTGTCTACTATGCAGTTCTGTGTTGTGTTCTATACTGTGTCCCATTCATTGAACTGTATCGCCGCCATGCAAAGGTTTAAAAATGTAGCATTCCAAATCAGAATATGTTTCCAATTTTGATCTGTCTTTGTAATAGCATCACATGAAGAATTCAGTCAAGTTTAAATGTGGTCAGTGTAATTTCAATCAATGTATTACATAGGTTCTGATCTTGTCACTCCACAGGTGATTTTGAATGGAAAGATGGCACAGCAGTGGACTACACCAACTGGGCTAACACTGAACCTGATGGTGATGATATGGACAATGGTTGTGTGGATATGTACCCTGATCAGTATGGTAAATGGGAGGACACAGACTGCCAGTCGAATGCAGCCTATGTCTGCATGACACCAAAGGGTAAGTCTGCATATATTTGTGTATCCTGACTACTATGGTAAATGGGAGGACACAGACTGCCCGTCCAATGCAGCCTATGTCAACATGATTCCAAAAATGTAAGTCTGCATATTTATTTGTGTATCCTGACTAATGTAGTAAATGAAGGACTCGGACTGTCAGTCAAATGCAGCCTATGTCTGCATGACACCAAAGGGTAAGTCTGCAGATATTTGTGTATCTAGACTACTATGGTAAATGGAGAACTCAGACTGCCTGTCCAATGCAGCCTATGTCAACATGATTCCAAGGATGTAAGTCTGTGTATTTATATGTGTATCCTGACTAATGTAGTATAAAATGGAGGACTCTGACTGTAGGTCAAATGCAGCCTATGTCTGCATGACACCAAAGGGTAATTCTGTATATATTTGTGTATCTAGACTAATATGGAGGACTCGGACTGCCAGTCTAATAGTAATACAGCCTATGTCTCCATGATACTAAAGGCAAAATATTGTTATTGGTCTTTCTGATTAGCTTATTAAATGAGAGAGCTCGGGCTGTATATAGGTTGGGGCGGACCTACAATCAAGGAAAAAAAGGTTGGCACACTTTGTCTTAATTACGGAAAAAACCCGCCCCTCTCTCCGGAGGCAATGTTGATCCAAGTCATATTATCAGAAGCCATGGTAGGTCCCCCAACATTGATTGATGGGGGTTGGGGAAGGATATAAGAAAGGGGGAGACTTTTGCTTTCTATTAAACAGTGCTATGTCCCAAGTCTAATCTCAATTGCGAGCACAGGGATATTTGTAATAAGTTGCGTCAAGTGTGCCAACTATTATTTTCCTTGATTGTAGCTACGTCATGCCGGTGAAAATAACCAAATGCGGGTGAAAACAACTTGCGCAGATCAATCAATTAAGGCAACTGCACTTTGCGCCTACTGCGAATCAAGTGGAATGTTTTGCTTTTGAAACACTTGTTGCCAAGCAAATTTGCTAAAAATAACTCAAGTCCGCCCTTGTCTATACACATATCTCAACCATCATGTTGAATAAGAGGACTAGAGCAGTCAGACAAACAAGTGTAGCCTTTGTCTATAAGACACCACTTGCTAATTGCACAACACCATATTATAAAAAGTTATATATCTGACTGGCAGGACTCAGATATTGGTCCCCTAGTTTTTCCACTAAGGCCAACAAAAAAATGTTTGGTTGCCCTCCGTGACCGACCGAAAAAACACACACAAAAACGGGTCAATTTATTTATTTATTTTTTAAAAAAATGCAACTCCCAAAATTTCATAATTTTGGACATATTTTGTCCCAAAGATTTAGAAATAAATTCTATGAAATGTATTGAAGTCCAATTTATCAAATGTAAGTAAAAAATATTGCGTTTATTCCATCCATGTATAAATTGCACTTTTTGTCGAAGCCTGGTATAGGAAAAAAATAAAAACAAAAAACTACCTACCGACCGACCCACAATTTGTCTCTCTCTGGAGGCCAACCAAACATATTCTTTTGTTGGCCTAATGCATGAGTATGTTTGTTCATGATGTCCAAAAGATCATGATGGAAACTAGACATTTGTAGTTATCTAATTCTCCATCCTTACTTTTTTCCTGCAGTGCCAATGATACCAACAACAAAGGGTCAACAAACACTACCACCCGGGGGTAAGTTTTTAAATGTGTTATTTTTGACAGGAAATTTCCTAAAATAAAGTTATGCACCAATTTCCAAGGCAATTTCAGGAAAGCAATGGTTATCATAGCAAAAGGATTCAAATTTTCTAGTTTTCAGGTAATTTTGGGCATTTTCAGGAAATAAATTATATTCTCTGCTATATATCTGTTGTATGTTATATTTGGCATCACCTCCTGTTGGGAGGTGCATCACCTCCTGTTGGGAGGTGTCGTCAACACATATTGTAATGAATGCATCATTATATTGCGAACGTATCTACATTTAAGTCGAATATCAGCCATGATGCAGAAAGTGTTGCGCCAATCACTAGATCACACGCTGACCTTACCTTCCAATTTTAGCTGATACCGAGTATATAGATTGATCAGTTCCAAATTGGTGAGAAATATTTAGTTTTTTTATCTTTCCGCGCGCGAAAGTTATCCAAGCGTATCAGCGCAATTTTGGCATACGCAAGCGTCACGCATACAATGACACTGCGACTTTGCATGCCATTTTGTGCCATGACGTCGTTTTGTGTGCGACACTCTTCTGAATTCATTCGTTGCTTTAAACAGGTTTTGCCAATTTGGAACTGACTGAACTATAAGATAGGCACATCAAATAAGGCAAAAACGAATGTTGGGGTGTGTCCATTTCTGACATACCCTAATTTTGAAAACTGTCAAAAAAGAATGAGGTGCTATACAAATGAATACCGACCCTATTTTGCTTGCACGCCATGAAAACATTATTGTGGTGCGCCTACACACAGATTACTCAGATTGGCGCGTATAGTATGACGATTTGCTTGGATAGGCTTGCCTTACGTGTTTTTTGGTGAACTTCTGGCATCACCACCTTTTACTGTGTCACCACCTTTTGGTGCCATAGAAACGCACATTTAGTGGTGATGATCAGCACCAATAACCACTGATATTGGTGGTGATGGAATAGAAACACTCATAAGGGTAGCTGCTTTATTTCTATACCTCTTTTCTATTAGGCTAAATTAAAAAAAATCATTTGTCTCAAAGCTCTCGCGCGCGTTAGTTTGTTGATGAAAAAGAAAAATTAGAAAAAGAAAAATCTTAAAAAATCTTTTTTTTAAACTTTTTTTTTAAATTCTTATTTTTCAACAACAAAAAAATCCCAAAATGTCACAGATTTGTCAGATTTTCATTGATCACATCATTTTAAATACAAAAGGTCACTTTTACAAGGATTTCAATATTTCATATTTAAAAAAAAAAAAATCATTCCGCATTAGATTTTGAAAAACTGAAGAGCTTTGAGACAAAAGATTTTTTTTTAATAAAGCCTTAGCGATACCAATGGATTTGGTTTAGTAAGTATTTAACATGCATACTTCAGTCTCTGTAAGGATAGTATAGAATACATTTAGTTTTTACTTTGTATTTACTTTATTATAATTTTTCTTAGATAAAATGATTAATTGAAATCAACACTCTTTTACTTTCTTTCAGTAACCACACGTCGACCAACAGCTATTCCTGAACCCAGCACAGGTATGGTATATTTCCAAACCCAAATGGGGGGGGGGGGGAAATCTCATATATGTGACCAGTCACGTCAAAAAGGAAAGGACATGTTGTCGGTAAATACAGTTTTGAGATAGAGACCAAAATATTTGGTGAAACATAAGCAAATTTTTGAAAATAAATATTCTTCTTCAAATCATATCTTGCTTTACAAGGTCCAATTAACTTCAACATGGTATCATTTCAAAGCTTAAAATGTGCTCTTTCAAGTCATACCAATAACTCTGATTTTACTTAGGCCTCCAACATGTCCATTTTGACATTACGGGTCACATAATTTTGGGTACACATATATATAAGGCCGTCAAGACTCCCTTACAATTTTCAGCTTTGCTGTCAGCGAAAGACCCCATATTTTTGAAAATAGTCACCCAGAGACAATGGTGGATCCCCACCCCCTGCTAGCAATGTCAGTTACTATTACAATATGCCCCCCCCCCCCACCCCCTTAGGAATCCTGGATCTGTGTAGTGAAAAAAAGTGTAGGGAAATGTGCCGCAAAATCAGACATTTTTGAGAGGGGGGTAAGGTGGTGGCGTCCACAAAACCGACAGGCGCCAAAAAAAAATCTTTTAATTTGGTTATTTTTAAGGAAATCTTTTTCAAATATTTCCAAACATTTTACACAATTTCAACATTTTCTAAAAATAAAACTGACTTAAAAACCAATTATGGAGAGGTGGGTACAAAGAAATTTGCACTAAGCTGCGCCGCAGATTGAACCTGTGACTCCCATGTGGCAGGCGAGTGATATGACTGCAACACCAACAAGTCTGGCTTGAATTTTGTTGGTCACTGCTTATACCCTTTCATGATGACGCAATGAGACAGATCCGGAAAGCTCAAAGCACAGTGCAGGCGTGGTATATGGCTGGGTGTGGGTCCAAATCACAACAAACAAAACAAAAACTTGTTCTACCAATGAACCCATCCGGAAATGTCTGTTGGAAGCCCTTGGATTACTTACTGTACATTATACTCTACTGTAAAAGACAATATTTTCGCGATTTAAAGATATTCTCACGAAAATGGTCATAACAGGCATTTTGTGATTTTTTATTTTCGCGATTTTCAACATTTGTGAACAAAAGTCAATGGAAATCAATAATTTTCGCAAGTTTATATTTTTCGCGGATGAGGATTGATTCGCGAAATTCGCGAAAATAAAAAACCTGCGAAAATTTCTACTTTTACAGTAAATGGAATTAACTCTTTTATATCTTTCATCTTTGCAGGTGGCATGTCTTCCGGTGCCGTCGTCGGAGTATGTTTCGCCGTTCTTATCGTTTTCCTCGCCGCACTTCTTGCAGGATTCTTTGTGTACAAGAGACAAGCTGGTCCCAAATCTCCCGATATAGTGGAGTTCCAGTCCACCACAGGCTTTGACAACGTTTTGTATAGCACCAACCAAGGGGTCAATATAGAATCAAAATCAGAGGGGGCAACCCCAGGAAGTGATGCCTAATTAAACTAAAGACACTAAAGTGTTAGATTCACTTTACCCATAGGATAGTTAAAACATGACTTTGTATGCTTATTTACAATGTATATCGTCATAGCTGTAAATTTGTGTGTGTATTTTGCCTCGCTCCAAGTTTGGGCAACGCAAGTGATTGGTATTCAAAATCATCAGTGGTGTGTTTCGAGGAAGGCAGGCGAGTTTCTCCTTGCCAGACCTGATGCCTCCAGATAAACTTCAACTGCATTTTTTTAAACAAAAATTAGCCATTCTCCCCTCCACGATCATATGCCCCAAATTGAAAAGGTTATGTTGCCATCAGTGATCCTACATGTTGTAAGGCAGGGTTTACCTAATGCCAATGATCAATGTTCATCAAATATTATTAGTTATCCCCTGTTTGTTCATGTAATATGAAAATATATTATTGGTTTGGGTTCGGATCACATGAGGCTAGGGCGTGCCAGAAGGCTTGCCCCCTCTGATGCCCCCAAAGGAAATGACAAACTCTGTGTATATTAACAAAAAATAGCCCCGAAATAGTTGGCGTAAGGCCTGTCCCCCACATGCCCCCCTTAAATTGAAGACCCTAGTTACGCCACTGCATGAAGCAGAATGTGATATGCACCCAAACCATTAATATATTTCGTATTAAAGGTAGATGACCCGATCACATTTTCATAACATAGATTTTTCTCAAACATATGGAGATTTTCATATCATATTATGAAAGATCATATTTTTCTGATAAACATACTGAAATTTGACGGTCCAAATCAGTATGATTACGAAGAAATCGGTGAAATAACATCGAATTACCGCGAAAAGTGGTTAACCACCAATATAGTTTGTGTACAACTCAATGGGCACATTTCACGGCATCTTGTGCGTCTAAAATAAGAACCATTAGAGTTATGCAACTCAAACTTTGGAATACGACTTTTTTGAGGATGACCTTTCATGTCGATTATAAAACTTCAAGTTGAAAATCGGAACATCTACCTTTAAATAAGAACAAACAGGGGATAACAAATTTATCATTCAAAAGCCTAGACATGAAGTGATAAAATGCTTAGTTTAACATTTAATAATACAAGGAAACAGGAAAGACACCAACATTTTCATTATAAATTTACTTGGAAGTTGATATAAAGCACCGGCATGAATCATGTGGTACTGCGCGACGTTTCATGTTTGCCCATCAACGCATGTGATCTGCGGACTTGGCGCTTGTGTGAAATTACGATTCACTACGCCCTATGTGATACAAGATACGCACTCGCGTATGTGATACAAAATTTTGTAACACATAGTTGGACGTCAACAAAGTGATACGAAAATATATCAAAATGCTAATAACTAATTGCCTACTGAATGATAAAACCAGGGGGTGGGCAGTCAGGTATAATGTTGTAATCATCTGCGTGAACGAAAACACGATGTATGGGTGCTTTTTTCGACCACAACGCTGGCCCGTGCGGATCCATGTGAGGGTATCAAAATCATCAATTTCAGAGAATATGGGTGTCTTTTTCAACCTGAATCCGTGTATGGGTTTTACGGATAAAGGGCCTATATCCTTTGTATGAGTATGATTCTTCGTGCTGTAATCCTTGTTAAAAAGGGTCGCTTTTCCTTCTTCTTAAAAATCTGTGTTAATGGTAGTTTTTGAGAGTGGATTCACACAGATGATTACAAATTGTGTACATGAAAACCACTCCCCCTCCCCCTATATCCAATCATATCATTTAATGTTATGTCTTTTTGTTATCATGTTATTATCTTAATGAGCGTTCGTTCAATTATGATTAATTTCTAATATAGGAGTTATTCAGACATAATGTGCAATTTTTACCATGTTTGATGAAATATTAAATACTAGTGGTACAAGAGATTATTATTAATAAATATCAATTTGTGATTTTCTCGCTGGAAACTGCCTATTTGTCCTTGGCCCCTGATCATGTTTAAATCAAAATTTCCTACAGTGGTGTGTTAAGCCTTTCTTGGTAGCTACCTTGGACATGGGCCACTATAACTTGTTAGCAGTTTTGTGTTAAACATGCAGGCATATAAAGGGCAAATATGTAGTTTTACATAATTGTCATTTTTCTTTTCTTTTTTTCAAAGTTTGTTCATCCATGCATTTAGATATTTTTTCTGTTCTTAAAAGACATTTGGAAATCCACCTGTATCTTCAAAAGTGAAATATAAAATACTAGTGAATATATTTAAAAATCTACTGTTTCCCCATTATCATTATGTTTTTATTTAAAGAGAGAATTATAATCGGAAGAAATAGATATAAAACTTTTGAGATAAAAACATGAGTATAGTTGTTTCTTGATTGCATTGTATTGTCATGGTAATTGCTTAAAGGGGCATTGAGAGATACGTATGGGAGTGCGCCCTCAATTATCATGCAAATCAGTTTATTTTACATCAAAGTAATACTTAGGCATATACTAACTACCATCTGAAACAGTTTACCAACATTCGCCATTTATCATATAAAATGTCATGATTTTCTTAGTTTCGATATGATAGTCATATCGAAACTAGGTGCTGAATTCGGAAGTTATGTTATCGTTTAACTCACAGACTTTCGCGGCAAATCTCAACCCGGAAGTGCCATTATTTGCTGATTTGGCATGAAGGCATGTCGGAATTG
Organism: Ophiura sarsii; assembly: GCA_035610835.1. Lineage (NCBI taxonomy): Eukaryota > Metazoa > Echinodermata > Ophiuroidea > Amphilepidida > Ophiuridae > Ophiura > Ophiura sarsii. The sequence goes on from CM069456.1 coordinate 30,833,121, forward strand.
TACATGTATGACATTTTGGATTTGGGCTATGTTGATGATTATCTTTACGTTATTTGCTCATTTTATAGTATATCAATACATCTCTCAATGCCCCTTTAATCCTGATTACTTTTATAATAAACGATTAGATTATCAATAATCATGCTCCATATAAATTGAATTTAAACTTTTACACACCTCTCAAGACTGGACTATTCCATTTGAAATCCATTCACCCCTATGAAAAACATCACCGTAATCTTCCCCACAGGGAGTGTATAGGGTAATCTTTGTGGAAGATTAAGGTCATGTCGTCCATAGGGTGTATGGATTTCAACTGGAATAGCCCATGTTGTATACATGTTATCTTCAATCAACTTAAATCTATCTTCATCAGCAGTATGGTTTGAGGCCCCTCTCTCTCAAAAAAAGTTGGGTTTTTATGGGGTGGGGGGGGGGGGGGTGTTCTCACCCAATACGGTATACGGGGATGTGCTGCTCTAATGGGTAGCTTTTTTGCAAAACATCCCTAAACATGGGGTATGATTTTGTGCTGGAAAATCCCGAATAATGGTGTTAAACATGTTCAAGGGTCTTTCTTAGCAGTTACCTTGGACATGGGCCACAATAACTTGTTGGCAGTTTTGTGTTAAACATGCAGGCATATAAAGGCCAAATATGTAGTTTTACATTAGTGTCATTTTTCTTTTCTTTTTTTCAAAGTTTGTTCATCCATGCATTTAGATATTTTTTCTGTTCTTAAAAGACATTTGGAAATCCACCTGTATCTTCAAAAGTGAAATCTAAAATACTAGTGAATATATTTAAAAATCTACTGTTTCTCATTATCATGGGTATTTTTTATTTAAAGAGAGAATTATAATCCGAAGAAAAAGAAATACAATTTTTGAGATAAAAACATGAGTATACTTGTTTTATTGATTGCATATGAATTGAATTTAAACTTTTACACACTTCTCAAGATCTCAAAATTCCATTTGAAATTCCTTCACCCCTATGAAAAAATCACTGTTATCTTCCCCACAGGGAGTGTGAATTTCAAATTGGATGATATTAGGGGGAGATTAAGGTCATGTCGTCCATAGGGGGGTGTATGGATTTCAACTGGAATAGCCCATGTTGTATACATGTTATCTTCAATCAACTTAAATCTATCTTCATCAGCAGTATGGTATGAGGCCCCTCTCAAAAAAAGGGTGTTTTTTTTGGGGGGGGGGGCGGGGTGTTTTCACCCAATACGGTATACGGGGATGTGCCGCTCTAATGGGTAGCTTTTTTGCAAAAAATCCCTAAACATGGGGTATGATTTTGTGCTGGAAAATCCCTAATAATGGGGTCACTTTTTACAAATGGGTCTATTTTTGCGAAAATATACAAATTTTCCCAATAGTTTGCGAAATTGGGTCTATAATGAAGCAAAACCCTTAGAAATGGGTACGTCTTTTTCCAAAATCACCCTTGAAAAATGGGTAGGGGTTTTGAATTTCCAGCTGCACCCCGACCAAACCAAATCTGAGGACTGCCCCCCCCCCGGGTCAAAATATCTTGGGTCTTGGTCCTGATGAAGTCAGAGCCACTTCTGACGAAATCTCGACCAATAGACATTATTCATAATTAATTGGCGATTATCATGGTTGGCCTTGCTTTTGTTAAGATTATTCACGTCACATCGAGTATGTCTCCCTCTTTAGCCTGAAATCGCCAATTATGAATAACGTCTATAAGGTTATCTGCTTTGTGGGGGTTGGACCTCACGGGTTGGTCCGACGAAAAATTGTGATCAGATTTAACATTTTTTGTATGGCCTTTCATAACACTTTTACCTGACCAAGTTTGGTCCATGTACAAGAATGGTTAAACTATAACACTCTGTGTGTGTGTGTTTGTGGTGGGGGGGGGGGGGGGGGCTTGGCTTTGTGGAGGGTCCGTCAGATTTGACATTATGTCATGGCATTACTTTAATTAATTTGACCCTAAGTTTGGTCCATGTACCATATTGGTTCAATTCAACTTGGCCCCTTTGGGGGTGGGGGCCGACTTGCGTAACCTTTCCGATGGAAAATTTGGTCAGATTTAAAACATGTATAATTTTGGAATAACTTGACGCAACATTTGTTGTACCTTATGGGGTAAAAAACATCCTGAGGGATTTTCAGGGGGTCCTGGAGGGGGGGGGGGGGGGGGGGCAGTCATTCTGACAACAACAAAAATGTGTATGACCTAAGCCTGGACCTTTGAGGGGGTCATTGACAGGATAGGATGATCTGGACCTATGAAGTTATCCCTCACTCAATTTTGTATGATTATTTAGATCTTGCAATCTGGCAGCTTGAATAAGGAAATATGAATATAAGTGATCAATCAAAATATGACACTCAAGGATGGAGACCTCACAGCAATGGATGTGATAAAAAAAAGTATTTCTGGATGGTTAATAGACCATCAGGTTTTACATCCTTTCAGGAATTCTGTAATGTAATTTCTTCCCCAACTTTGTTGTTAAAATATTCAAAAAGCTGACATTTTGGTTCTAGATTGACTTTAGTCCAGTGAGCATTTCAAAGCAGGTTTTGTGTTAACAAGCCCCCAAGAACCATGAAATAAAAGATTTTACTGAAAGACTTCATCCTCATCAATTTGAACAACCAATCCTATAATGGTAATTGGGATTTCGCATTGTTTATAATTTTAAGGGGGGAAAAAGAGCCCTCATCCTCCTTTTTTAGGTCGTCCGTAGGAAGAGACCTTATGACAGCATCCTTCGTGTGTAGTCTGTGTGTGTAGTCTGTGTGTGTGTGTGTCAACAATTTGGTATACACTTTTTGGTATACACTTTTTGTTACAATTTGGTATACACTTTTTGTTTTGTCCATTTCTTTTCCATACAATGTCCAATTGCAATCAAACTTCGGTCATAGATGCAACATGGGAACCTCCATATGTTAATGAGGTCAAAGGTCACATACCAAGGTCAAAGGTCATCTGAGGTCAAGATGTATATGTAAAAGTGGCTGCATATGTAAAATTGATTACATTTGTTCATTTCTTTTCCATACAATGACCAATTGTAACCAAACTTTGGTCATAGATACAACATGGAAACCTTCATATGTTAATGAGGTCAAAGGTCACATACCAAGGTCAAAGGTCATCTGAGGTCAAGATGTAAATGTAGAAATGGCTGCATATGTAAAATTGATTACATTTTTCCATTTCTTTTCCATACAATGTCCAATTGCAATCAAACTTCGGTCATAGATGCAACATGGGAACCTTCATATGTTAATGAGGTCAAAGGTCACATACCAAGGTCAAAGGTCATCCGAGGTCAAGCTGCATATGTAGAATTGATTACATTTGTCCATTTCTTTTCCATACAATGACCAATTGTAACCTAACTTTGGTCATAGATACAACATGGAAACCTTCATATGTTAATGAGGTCAAAGGTCACATACCAAGGTCAAAGGTCATCTGAGGTCAAGATGTAAATGTAGAAATGGCTGCATATGTAAAATTGATTACATTTTTCCATTTCTTTTCCATACAATGACCAATTGCAACCAAACTTCAGTCATAGATACAACATGGACACCCGCATATGTTAATGAGGTCAAAGGTCGCATAGAAAGGTCAAAGGTCATCTGAGGTCAAGATGTAAAAATTAGTACACTTTTTTTTTGTCTCTTGTTCATTTTTTTTTTGTCTCTTGTTCATTTTTCCATACAATGACCAATTGCAACCAAACTTGGGTCACGGATGCAACATGGAAACATTCATATGTTAATTAGGTCAAAGGTCACATACCAAGGTCAAAGGTCATATGAGGTCAAGATGTAAAATTAGCTGCATATGTAAAATTAATTACATTTAAACAGGTGAAGTACAATTGCAACCAAACTCCAGGATGTTTATTTTATTTTTTATATCCTGGATCCGCTAGTGGTCTAACCTCTTTCTTTCTAGATGCCTGTGGTTTGAGATCCACCTTGTTTTTAATCTACCCTATAAACGGACGACCTATTTGGGACCGCTGTCCCTATTTTTTCCAAAAGTTAGGACGAGAAACAAGTTTTTATTTCTATTTGGCCTTATACAATTTTAAGCATATCAACTTAAAAGCAACAAATACAAAATATGTTTGCATTGTTCCCTTGCCGGGAACAACAAATAAAAACATGTATATTGTCACCCTCAAATTGGGCACCGTATGCATTTAAATTTCAGTATTAGACACTCAATAATTTTTCAAATTGAAAAAGGAAAGAAAGTTGACACTTTCCAAGAAAATGATGAGGGAGAGATTTTTTTATATTTAAAAAGTGGCCTTATGGAGTGATCATTAAATACGGCAGAGGGGGGATTGGAGCTGTGTCAAAAATCGGTGTGGGTGGGGACGTGAAACACATAATTTTTGTTACTTGGCCTAATACGAAATTTCGATCTAAACATGTGACTAACTTAAATTACCCGCCATGTTCAAGAACTGTTATTTAACTTGCAAAAACGAAAAGAAAGGACACTTTATTTTATAGAGTGGGGTTGGTTTTCCAACTCCATTGGTTTTGGGATTATATAATTTAGTTACTTAGGAATGTGATATTTATAATTTTTCGATGGGTATTCTGGATGATTACGTGTTAAACCTGAGACCATAATAAATGAATTTAGTTATTATGGTCTCAGGTTAAACCAATACGAATTGTATCGTGACCACCGTCGTCTGCCTCTGGTCTGGAACCTGGAAACGCTGCATTGCTCCCTACGCGCCCTCTTTTGGAAGGCTGACATGCTGTCTGTAAAATCGGTCGGGCATACAGGCTGTCCGTTGAGTATTTTTCCGCAATCCGCAATCCGCATTCGAGCTGCCGCAAAATGTTAGCTAAACTGTCTTTTCTGCAGAAAGAAGAAGGAGCTCTGAGGGATATAGAATCCAAACTAACTGAGCAACTTACACGATTACAGGTAATGCATAGATATAGAGAATATTATGTGTTACAACTCAACTTCTCTTCGTTTGCAATTTCAAATTTTCAATTTCATAGTCTAGACTTTATCTGTTTTGGTTGCCGAATTTGGCAGTTATATCTCGATCAAAAATCATGTTTTGGTTAGTTAAAAATGCCTGGTCAGTAATAGCTATATCAATCATGTTAAACTTTTTTCCAAAAATATCCTGTATGAGGAAACTTTGAACTATATCAATCATGTTAAACTTTTTTCCAAAAATATCTTGTGCCTGTGACTCCGGGCTATGAGTATGACTATGAATGAGAAAACTTTGTGATTTTATGATGTCCAATCAAATGTAATACGAACTGGCTATTCCCAGTACGATACTGCGAATTATAACAGTTTGTCTACTATTCGCAGTACGGTTCATAGCCAATCACAAATCAGTTACCCGGAAAATACCCGGATGTCGTTTGGTCTATCCCTCAAGCTTTCACTTAGATTAAAATTTGCAAATAATACAATGCTTTGGACACTGGCACTTCAGAGAAATGAAAGTTTATTTGACTTTTACTTAATACTGACTTCTTCTCACCCACTTCCAATTGCATTCGTTAGTGATGGTGACAAGGGAGACTTTTATTGATGTATTGATGTAATTCCAGAAGTTTGTTTTTCTGCAATTGATTAAAATATTTACTCTATCTAGAATCCGGAACATTTTGTTTTATATTTCGCACAAGCTTTGCCAATCAATTTGTTGTCCATACTAATGTTAGGCCAAAATTAAACTGGTTTGGTTGCCCTCCCTCGCCAACTTTTGGGAACTGAGTTTACCCCTCTCAACTACTAACCTAAGACCCTAACTTTTTTAAAGCCAAAATCTATTCTAATGACATTTAAGAGGGGTCTTAGGTAAGTAGTTCAACTACTATGAGCAGGCCCGTAAGCAGGATTTTTTTAGGGGGGGGGGGCGTATTTTTTTGAAAAGGTACATTGGCACCCAAAAAATCGTAAAAGGTTGCCCCCAATTTTTTTTTAGTCATATAAGACAATTTTGAGAGCGGGGGGGGGGGGGGGGGGGGGGGGGGACATGTTTTAGTCCAAAACGGCCCGAAAAAACGCTTTACATAATTGAAAATGGGGCGTTTTTCGGAAAATTGGGGTGGTGGGGGCGTTTTCACCAAAAAAAAGGTACATTAGTAACAAAAAAAGGTACATTCGTACCCAAAGAAGGTACATTGGTACCCAAAAAAGGTACATTGGTACAAAAAAAAGGATTTTTTTCAGATTTGGCGGGGGGGGGGGGGGGGGGGGGTTACGGGCCTGACTATGAGACCCTAACTCTTTTGGCAACAACATCGATTCTAATGACATTTAAGAGGGGTCTTGTTAGTAGTTTACCCCCTCCCTCTCAACTACTTACCTGAGACACTAACTCTCTTGGCACCATAATCAATTATAAATGACATTTAAGAGGGGTCTTGTTAGTAGTTTACCCTCCCCCTCTCAACTATACTAACCTGATACACTTACTCTTATGGCACCAAAATCAATTATAATTACATTTAAGAGGGGGGTCTTAAATAGTAGTTTACCCCCCCCCCCCCCCCCCCCTTTCAACTAACATAAGACCCTAACTTTTTTGGCGCCAAAATCGATTAGGTTACCGTTATAGTAGTTTATACCCTCTCTCAACTATTAACCTTTTTTGCGCCAAAATTGATTTGAATGACATTTGATACCCAAAATAGAGTCTCTGTTCTGACTTATTTCATTAAAAAACACACTTTTATGTACACATTTATAGTTTAAAAGTTACAATGCTTGATAAATTTGGCGCCAAAAAGGATTGACACTTCCCTTAATAATAGGGGACATTAAAAACGTTAAAAAAGTCATTTTAAACTGTTGCAGTCGTACTGCGAATAAGCTGGCGACCCCATCTTATTCGCAGTATCGTTACTGCGAATAAGCTGGCAACCCCTTCTTATCCGCAGTATCGTACTGCGAATAAGCTATCATCCCCTCTTATCCGCAGTATCGTACTGCGAATAAGTTGGCCAACCCTTCTTATCCGCAGTATCGTACTGCGAATAAGCTGGCAACCCCTTCTTATCCGCAGTATCGTACTGCGAATAGACCCTTCCAATGTAATAATGTTAGGGAGTCCGGTGAAACGGTGATTTCTTAATTCGTATCTGTTTGTGTGTGAAAGTAAGGGTACTTGCTTACCTTGTAAAAACACTTTCTGTTGGTCAAATCAAACACTGAAAAAATCTTAGGAAGGAAGAAGAATATCTATCTTTCCAACCAGGGTTGTAGCGTCGCCAGCCTGGCGGGCCCACCCGCAACTGGGCTAGCCCGCCCGGAATTGGGCTGGCCGCCCGTCACTCTAAAAAATTAAAAAGCCTAAAAAACATCCCGGCCCCTGAGCCGCGAGAATTATGTAACCAAATAGCGAAATATTGAGCCCAAATAGCAAAATATTGAGCCCAAATAGCAAAATATTGAGCCCAAATAGCGACAGCTCAAATTTTGATTCAAAATCATCGTAAATTTCACTGAATTTCTTTGTCAGAAAGGTTAAATTTCATATAGAAGAACTTTGGGAAACCATTTAAACCATCAGAAATGAACATTTGGGAGTTTTTTATTAAGTTTGACAAGATTTTGATGGCATTGGAACAGTCGCAAATTGTCGCCAGATGTTTTGCTGTATAAGATCCCGACACCAAATTGGTGTGCGGTGTCGGCTATAGACTGTAACTATCAGTCGCCCTCTTACGTCGCTATCTTGTAGTACAGCTTCAGCGGCCGTACGGTAGTATTGAAGACTGGGGATGGTGCAGGTTTGGGTATCATTGGCCCGCTACATGCAGTATACATGTGGGGATTAGAAATGAACAGACTTGATTAATTTGTTTATTTACTGATAATGATTCTCATATTTGTGTTACCTATTTTAATAAATTCAATAATATTTAATGAATCCCTACAAACAAACAAAAAATTACATTCTTTATTTTTTTAATTTATTTTTTGTTCCCAAAAAATTGTTTGACAAATTCCTTTCTTTCACCTTCACTCTCTTTTGCCTTACTATGATAAGATTACTTAAAGCTGTTGAAGTATATTATGCTTCAGTGTTTTCTTTTTTCAATTCTCTTTCAAGTGATACCAAATATGCATGGTTTTCTACCCTATAAATGGGTTTGTAAACATAAATAACCAAACATACCCGATCAGCAAAAAATTGGCAGACTGAAAACACATTTTTAAAAGTTTAAAAAAATCATAACTTCACTACTTTATTCTCTGAAGCTGATTTTACCACCATTGTCTTTCTCTTAACTTCCTCTTTCTTATGATACCAAATATGTTAGGGTTTGCTGAAAAAATCCAAAATCCACCGGACTCTCTAATAATGTGAGTAAAAAAGG